>JAJOOR010007813.1:0-41212 GCA_036250505.1 Solanum acaule
AAAACTCCATGAACCCTTGCATATCTTGAAATCCTAATTTTTGGGTCTAAAGTGGGTCTATTGATTTTGAGCTAATAATGTGTAGATTGTTATGGGCTATTGATTTATGTATTGTTCTATATTGAATTATGAGGAATTGATGGTCAATTGTGTTATATTGGATGTTGGCCTTGAATGGGCAATTGAGACCTAAGGTCTATGATGATGATGAAGTTGTGAAAAGATTATTGATTCTAGTATTTTATATATATGTTGTAGATGTTAGAATTGTGTGGTTGATCCCTTTGAAAGTGGGGAGGTATTTACTTTATAAGCATGTTGTGATCATGGCCTTGTAGGCAATGTTAGATAGTTGTTGTTTTGAGTAATGTTGATTATGTGAAGGTAATGTGATATGATGTAAAGTTGTGTATGGTCTAAGAGCATGAAAGGTGACCTTGTGTAGAGACTTTATACGTTATGCTTGGTTGTTGTCTTCTTTGAATGACTTATAAGGAAGGTAAGGTTAGGATAGACTATGTTTACCTACTCTCACACCTAGTGAAGAATGAATGAAAGAATGAATGAAAAGAATGGGAGTTAATGCTAATGAATCAAAGTTGGGTCTATTGTAAGGATAGTCTCATAAAGTACTCCCGTAAATGAATGGGGTTCCTAGATGAAAGGTTTTCTCATCTTTGAATCCAAGAGCTTTCCTAATGAATGAATGAGGGTTAGGATGGGTATTCCTTCGTGAGTAGAGATGACAATACTTAGTAGCAATCCTTAACCTTAAATAAATGAATGTTGGGCTAGGATGGGTGCTCCTTCATGAGTTGAAATGAGAGTACTTAGTACCAATCCTCATCCCTAAATGAATGTCCTAACTTCGTGGGAGATTAATGTCTAGCACCGAGAGGATATGAAGATGGGTGGATACTCCTTCGTTAGTTGAGATGTGAGTATTTAGTAGCAACCCTTAAGATGGGTGCCCCGTCGTTAGTTGAGATGTGGGTACTTAGAAACAATCATTCTATCCCTTAACTATGTGCCCACATAGGACTAGCTAGTAGTCTCTACCACGTAAAGGTTATAATAATGGCCCTACCTTAGGCAAGTAGGGATCCCTCATCCGGTAAGGGTATTACCGGATTCCATGTCAAGCTCCATGGTCTATGTCGGTTAAGGCTCTCCCCCACATTAATGAATGAATGAACTAGGGTCTCTTAAGGGTGTACTACTTAGGATAGGTGGTGGAATGCGACATCATTTAGACAATGCACAAGTATACATTTAAGGGAGATCTTGGTGTGTCTTAGTAATGATAATGAATGAATAAGTCTTAATGTGTAAATTAATGAAAGTGTTGGTCCTTGAGCATGCTAATATGAAAGTGAGTCATAATGAATTGAATGTAATTTCTTATGTTGAATTGAATGTAATTTCTTATGTTGAATTGAATGTATGTGATGATCTTATTTCATTAGTGAATGAAGTTATCTAAATGCATTAAGTTGAATGAACGATTTATGTTGAGATGTGAATGGAGCTTGTCTTGTGTAGCCTTAAGGATCACTTGAGTGTGGTATGGAGAGGTAGTATGGGCTGCCTCACCATGTCTTACTTAGGTGAGTCTTGGGATGACATTTGACGAGTGTTCTAGTCTTATGAAGTGACTTGTTGAGTTATGTGCTTATATGTCTTATGTGATTAATTGATGAAGGTTGAGGTATGCATGGTAAATGCACTTTGTGTGACCTTAAGGTGGTGCCTTAGTGTGGGTGATGGTATGGGACGTTGCCCATACATTGCACAAAGGTATTGCTTAAGGCTTACTTAAGGTGGAGATCCAAGGCAAGAAGGTAAAGGTAAATGGGTTATGTATGTTTATGATGTATTGTGAAGCATATGACTTTGTATTGTTGGTTGTGGCTTGTAAGGAGCCTATTATGCATATGTTCATGAGATTTTATCAAAATTGCATGAAAGCATATCTTCCAAACAAATGTCCTTTTTAGCATGTCTTGCATGTCTTCATACTTAGTACGTGTGTTGTACTAACCCCTTTCTTCTAATTTACTACAAGTGTAGGTTGTGGTAACTAGGAGGCAATTGTGCTTCGGAGTTGCTTGGATTGCTTCACTCTTCCAAGTCTTTGGTATGTCCTCAAGATTCGAGGACTATGTTTAGAAGTTTCTTAGTCATTGTAATAGACACTTACGTTTCATTTCATATTGTACAGGGCCGTGTCCCTTAGTACGTTTTAAGTTCTTGTCTAAGATTGGCTAAAGAGACTTAGTAGTTCCGCTTGCATATTGATGTTTTCAAATGTTGATGACTCTTGAAGTCTTTTGGTTTTGTTGACTAAAAGTTTTAAATTCTTAGTGATTTTTATGATCTATGCGATGAATGAATGCTAAGACTTGTATAAGACCTCTGAGAGGTCGAATACGCATGTAACGGCTTGGGGGTGCTCTCGGGTCATTACAAATTTCCTAAGAGGAGGTGTCAAAATATAGTAACACAAGAGGTGCTTATCAGATACACAGCTGTCCATACAAGTTGGCTGCCCAAATAATAGTGTGCTGCCCAATTGCATACATATACACCTATATATATATATATCCTTCACCTACTTTTTAAAACTATACATATTTCTAATTAAAACGTTACGCAAATACCCCCATACAATACATTAAATTACGATGACAATTATTTTAAGCAAGGTTGCAAATATAGCATTATTTCAAGTTCCCAAAAAAAATGAGAATAAAACGTAATGTAGTAATTAAGCAGTGGTTTATCGACATGCGACATCTTGTTAGCATTTTCGGGGTGGTGCAACTAGCCTCTCCAGAACTCACACCTCAAAAGCATCCAGGCGCTTGTGAACGGCCTGGACCTTCTGAACCATCAAGTACTCCATCTTCGCCTCTGAATCAAACATCAAATGCTGCATCCAGGGCTTTACATGTTGAAGCAACGTAGCCAAGTGTGCCTCTAGCTTCTGTACTCAGGCTAGAGGGATGAGAGTGGACCCAGAGAAAAGAGTGTCTTTGGAAGAGCTAGGGGCCTGACTGGCGGCCGGTGATAGAGGAGCCTCGGCGTACGCTGTAGTGGCTGGTGGGGTCGGGTCATCAAACTACATCTCCTCCATATCTTCGGCAAGGTCAGCTCCAAACAATGGCACCTCAACTTGTGGCTCCCTGCTACGTGCAACTATATTTGCCTCATCCCGAATAAGGCCGATATTTAGGGTTTTGGTTGCCTGAAGCAACCAGTCATAATGCATGACTGATACAACAACATCCTTGCAAAGCTGGAAGATGAGGCATGGGAATTGTAGTGTAGTGGTGGCCTTGAAGGCTCGCTCATGAATCTCTGCAATCAGGATGCGGGCAAAGTAAACCTCCAAGCCAGCAACGAAAGCTGCAACCATAGCTGCTCTGTCCCATGTGAGCACATTATCTGCCCAATTAGGGGACACATTGTTCCGCACCAGCAACTAGAAGAATTTAGCAGCAAATGTCAGGGCTGCCTTCTTGATACCCATGCTCAGGCTGTGGACCCACTTAGCGTACTCTCCGTCTCTGGCAATGTGACGAGCTAGACAACAAAAAAAGGACTACCTCTGAAATTCCCCACTTATAATGATACTCATCTATTAGTCGAACTCAGTTATACTGATCAGCAGAGTATGATCTCGGCCGTAGATAAACCGACGAAGGGTGGTCTTTGAGATGTCCACTCGAAAACCATGAACTAGTGTAGCACTAAGTTGACGCTAAGCAGCAGGCTTGGCCCGTTTAACGATGGACCCTCTGAGGGTAGCGGCGTAGGAAGTGTAGAACTCCCTAACTATCTCCTCACTGTAGCACCCTGGGCTACGGGCCATCCACTCGCACTTGTGCCTCCGGATGAGATCATGGATAACTTGCATGGTGTGGGGTTGCCTGTGAGAACCCGGCGCTCCTCGATGACTAAACGGGCCATCTTATTATGTTCATTCACCCTACGCATATCCGTATAGATCTAAAACTGGCCCTCCACGCACCATATGGTAGGATCAGTAGCATATGTTGCTAGATCAGTACGAGGGGGTACTAGAAAATCTCCTGAGCTAGCGGACTTGGACAAAGAGGTGGTGCTGGAGCCGGAGCCAGATAGCGACTCTGAGTCAGTAGATGAATCGATCAGTGTGGCCCCCTCCTCAGACTGGGGGTAGTGACCATATTGTAAATCACCAACTGGGCTCGATTCCTCGTAGTCTGAGGGGCAATAAGGGAGGTCCTTATGTTGGGAGGAACGTACTCCCCATCCGTATCCTCATCAATCAACCGCCGAGAAGGTGCTACTAACTTGGACTTGCACTTGGCGGCATATGTGGGAGGTAGGCACCATGGTACCTGTGGAAGCTTAGATATTACGAAAACAAGCTAATAAAACACACTGAAGAATTTTAGAACAAGAAACGAACCAAAACCAAAATAAAAAAATTCGTGGACAGTAGTTGAATTGTTGACCTACGATGAGTACCTACAGTTTGTTGATGGACCTACGGTCTATAGGTCCCCTCCGTAGGTCAGAGTCCCTAAATTTTGGGTCTCTGACGTGAATCATGGATGTGCAGAATGGTTCGTCGATGGAGGTCACGAAATAAAGACCACTAGACTGAGGGCCTAAGGAATGAGCCTGAGAGGGTGAGACCTAGTCCGATATCCTAACACTCAGCTCAAGAGAGTGAGAGGGGTAAGGCGTAGGATGGTCTTCATGAGGCAAATGGGTGTCCGAGAGGAACACATTTAAAACGGGGTAAATTGCCCGAGAGGGAACTTATTTCCATCTAGAGCTTAGCCTAGTCACTATTATCTTGCAAATTTCCTATCAAAATCATGTACCCAACTGGTTATCTCAATTTGTATTGCGGTCACACCCCAAGTACTCTTTCCCATACTTTATTTTCTTGTTATTTTTGTTGTTTTTGCTATACTTGTGACAGAAAGCACAAATTAATATTTCACACTTTTGTGTCCCCCTTTGAATTACAATATTTTTAATCGTTAATGTCTTTAGCTACGACTAGTTAGAACTAAATTTTATTTTTCTATTAATTATCAAAACCGCTCCCATGGAACACGACCCCAACCCTTGGTTGGATTACTATACTATTGCACGATCGTAGACACTCATACTGGAAGTTGTGTCATTAATTAGGCAAAACATCGAAATGGCACCGCTGCCGGGGAGTGGTATCACTTGAGAATTCTTAGATTAGTAGAATTTTTGCTCTTATTAGATGTAGTATCCTAATTTTATTTTTAGTTTTGTTTTGTTGGTTTGTTACTATCCAAACAAAGGGAATGAGCATGGTGAGCTATACTCGAGGGCTAATAGAGTTTCCCCTATTAGAGGTAATGATGTTCCGGGACTGTATCCTCACCTTCAAACAAGTAGAGGGTGAGCGGATCACAAATCATGGGTGAGATTTAGTGAACTGATCAATCGATGCCCAAATCATGACATTCCCCACATAACTCTCCTTGACTGTTTCTACAGAAGTCTTAGTCATGGAAACAAGAGGTTGGTTGACCAACTCATTCCGGGAGGCATCGTCAAATAGCCATATGTGATAGTAGCTCAACTGCTTAATCAAATGGCTGAAACAAATCAGGAAGTAGAAATGGACTTCATGTTGGCCGCCCTATTGACTCAGATGGATGAGTTGGCCAAAAAGATGGTAAATTTCGAGATCCAGTGTAAAGGGAAGGATAAATACATCCCTCCTTATGAGCGAAGGAAACTCAAGGACAATGAGGTTAAAAGTATTAAGGGAATGTTCTTAATCATTCTCCCCAAGACGACTGAGCAAGATAGATAGCTGGAAGAAATGAAGGAAGACATTGAAGGAATGAAGCGGATGATTTGGTCTCATTCCAGAGCTGTCCAGCTGCTAGAGAGCATCATGGGTTGTACGTCGCCGGATCTCCAATAAACACAAAATGGGGGATTTCATGTTGATACCAAGGTTAACCCTAAAACGGGAGTTTGAGTATTGATTTATGTCGTGCCACGACGTTAACTAAGGCACTGTTTGGGAGGCAACCCAAAACCCTTAAATGCTTATAGTGTGTTATGATTGAAATAAAGGTGTATTGATTTTGTAGGATTGGGAATGGAAAGTTTGTGAAAATTACGGGATGAACAACACAATGCCACATTGGTGAATCGCCGAATAGATCGGCGACCTCGAGAAAGACCGCCATTTGGATCCTCACCTGAATTGAAGGTCCTGTAAAACTCGGTGACGTAGATAGGCACTCGACGAATCGCCGAATGGGTGAGATCTGAATGGGTTCTATAAGGCCACGTGTTTTGACCTTCAACCTTTTTCATATTCTCTCAATTTCGATCTTTGCAACATCGCACCTATTTAATATTTCAAAAGATTTTGTATCTCTTGAATATTTTAACTGATTTAGTAGTGCTTGGATCTGCACTATTCTGCTACATAACATCACAGTCTTGACTTGATATGACAAAAAGGTTAGTCCTCAAAACCCTACATTTAATTGTGCTATTTATACTCTCACTGCAAGAAATTTTATCCCATGTTGTTTACTGTGTCTTAGTGATAACTTTAGACTAATCAAGTGCCTCTCTTGTCTTGTTAATCCAACCTTTCTGCATTAATTGTTGAAATCCCGTTATGATGATTTGACATGAATGAAATTTTATGAGGTACTCCTGCATACTGTTTAAGTTGAGCAAAAAATAATAATTATAAGCTTGATTGATCTAGTGCACGTCTGACTTTGTTTTCTAGGGTTGCGGTTTGAAATCGAAGAGATACATGGGAAGTAGGCACGATGGGCCGATTGGCGAGCTAGGTCGAGCTAGCCAAATCACTCCGTGGTTCACCTATTGACCCTATCTCACCTTTAACTCCATGCTACTTTAGACATGGATTCTATAGATTTCAGCGGGAAGTGTCATATCATCAAAATCAGTCGGCGAATCGCCGAACGCATCCTCGATAACCCCATATCTGCACCCTTTTTCCTATATAGCACAGTGACTCTCAATGGACAAGGCACTACTCGCCAAAGAAACTAGGTGATTTGCCGATCTCTTCGGCGAGACAGTCTGAAAATGCGTCCCGATGAATTTGATTTAGTCGTTCTAACTTGTTCCCAAATTCTCTATAGATATGGCTAGAACAAAAGTTGCAAGAGAAAGCAAGTCACCTCAAGGCAACACAAAAGGGATTAAAATCAACGAGGATGCAACTGCATTCAAAAGCAAGGTTGTTAAACTTTCCACAGTTGGTGGGAGAGGCAAGGGCAAGGACAAGATCATTGAACTATCTAATGCAAGCACTGACAGTGATAGCTTTTATAGAAATGACCCCAACCAATAAGACAGTTAAAATGTGGGTTCTGATGATGATGATCTGTTAATCGCACAGATGGCTGAGCGGCGAACTAAGAAGCTGAATGATCCATCCAGGATCAGGAATACCCATCCTACCACTCCTACATCCCCACTTCCAGAGCAGGTAATGATATTAACACCCTGTACCTCCGCCTAAGTCAACAAATCGAGTAAAAACTGAGGGACTGAGAACAATTCTAGATGAAAAGCGGTTATCCATAGACGGGGTTATCGACAGACACCCGGAGATAGTGGAATTCCTTAGATACCATAAGTTCCAAGTTTTCAGCAAGCCTCGCGGTCCCAAACTGGGTAAGAGAGTTCTATAGTGCATATAGTGCACGAATACCCCAGAAAAAGCAAGCAACAACCTTCAAAGAAGTAGACTATGTGGTTGTTAGAGGCAGGAGGATGAAGTGTGATAGTGAGGCGATTAACGTAGTTTTGGGCATCTCCAAGAATATTGGAAATCACTGCCAACACTTGATCAGAACAAAGAAAATGGATGAGATGAAAAAGCGGTTAGCCCCACTAATTTCAGACGAGACTTCAAAATGACTAGCGGAAGGAGCTCTAATTGAAAAGAAAGCGCTAAACATAGCAGCAAGGTTCTGGTTTAGTTTCATCAGCAGCACAATCATTCCATCATAGAATGAGTCGATTCTTCACTTTGCCAAAGTAGCTTGCCTGGGTTGCACCATAGAGGAAACGCAGATAAACTTGGGAGAAATCATCGCTTCAAATATACTCATGCGTGCAAGGTAGAGCAAAACTTCACTTCAGTTCCCAACATTGATCATGGCATTATGCAAACAAGCTCGGGTACCTCAAGATGCCAAGAGAGATGCTACTGATATCCGGAGGACCGAAGCCGAGTACCTTAAGGATCAAGGAGAAAAAAAGAAAGCAGCATTGGTGGAGTCAGGAAGCACAAAATCAAAACCTGCACAGGCACCTCCATATTCTTACGCTTCTGCAAGGTCTCCCAGACCTAATGTTGTTGCTGCTATTTCCCGGCCTAAACTTACCTAGGCTTCCCTACTCCGAATGGGGCAGCTCACCCTTTCTGCTGATCGTCAAGCTGCCAATCTAGAGGCCTCTGTTTGAAACATGATCCAGATTGCCCTAGCTGATGTTGTGATACCTCTGAATACGATCATTAACGCCCTAGCGGCCAAGATAGTAGTGTGTGAGGACAAGCAAGAGGCAACAAATGAGGTGACAGCTTTAAGAACTACCATTATTGAGCTGCGAAAAGATGTAAACCACCAAAAGTTCATTGATGCATCCATGATCTTTGGAACAACGGAGACTCCAGAGCTGTCTGCAATGCCCCAGACCACCACTATACATGGGGATAGAGCAAAACATATAATCGACCTTGACTCAGAGGAAAAGATAGACGAAGAGATGATTGAGGGAGCTGCAGTGAACGACATAGCCAAAATTGAATAAATCATGAAAAACTCTGTTGTGCAAGCTTCCTTGGCAAAGACTCCTGCTGCTGGATCCAGTGGAGCTGGTCCTTCAGGAAGCCACTCCAGGCACTGATGCCCAGATGGAGCGACTACTTAGCCAGGATCCCCTATTTACCTCCCTCTTTGTGTTTCTTTATTTTGCCTTTCGAATTCTATGTTAATTACATTTGAGGACAAATTGCTTTTTATTTGTGGTGAGGTGAGGCTCACCTTTTATGTGCTATTTGTGATTCGTGTTTTGTATATACTTGGGTTGTCTATTTTTAATTGTGTTATTTACTACTTTATGTGGGTATTTGAGCTCATGGCTCTCTTTTGTTTTTAATCATAAATTACAAAAACGATCTTGACCCTTATATTTTTTTTGAATCTTTGCACATTTTTGTCGCCTCTCGTGTGTTGAAAGTGGTTGTTCTTTTGCAAAATCTAAGTCTTAGTCCCGATCAATACTGATGACCTGAATAGTGCTACCAATCGAACAAACATGAATGCACGACTACGATGAGACCAAATGAAGTTGCATAGACAATGTGTGAACTCTTTGCATCTTATTGTGATTAGCCATTTATTGAATTGATTCTCCTGTAATTACCATTGCAATCTAGCAAAAAGTGTGTAGTCTTGTTTGACTTAAGTGCCAATACCTTGAGTGATTAGCTTACTTTGAACCATGCAAGAATAAACCCAGAATTTTCCCGGTTAGTCTGATTGATTTAGAAAGGTGTGCTCTTGATATGATCTTAGGCAACTTTAAAGAGTGAGAACCAAATTTGACATATACCACTTTTGTGGCCTACCCGTGAGTGTGTGAAACTCTTTTGAACACCCCTTGAGCCTTACCTTTCTTTGGAAGAACCTTGATGAACCCTAGACGTTACTTAACCCAGTACCTATGATCCTCATGATTTGTGGTTTAGCAAATAGCCAACTTAGGCCAAAAGCCTAAGTTGGGGGTGTGGTGAAGAGTTAAAGGAGAAGTCAAGAAGTGCAAGCAAAGTCTCCCTCAAACCCATGGTATCACATAATAGAATGGAAACTCTTCAAAACAAATATTTTAAATTTTGTGGAGTAAAAGTGCAATGGGAATTGGGTTTCCAAGCAATACATGGAGTGTGAATAAAAGGATGACTTAGAAGTATTGGATGAAAAAGTGATAAGGAAAAGGAAAAGGATGTTTTGAGAACATCACACCTCACGAGGATGGAGAAGTCACTGAGCCTAAATGATCATTCCTTTTTTCTCAACCCCATTACAAGCCTTGAAAAGACCTTTTCGATCTTGCGATTGGAAAATAAGGGCAAACCTATAAGTGAAAACATGCATTATGTTCCTCCTTTTGAGTGTTAGTGTTGCAATTGATTCCTGATCTTAAATTGATTAACCCCTAGGTGTGAATATGGAATAATTCTTTGTGTAAGGACATTTAGATACTTTTTGCTGAGCTTGAACTTGCACAAGTAGCAAGTATTGCGAGCATGATAATCTTCGGTAATAGTGTGTCACAACTTGAATCTTTGAGTACAAAATTGATCTTTGCATAAGTAATTTTAGTCTTGTTGTGTACATTCATGATTGAGTCTTGTGTAGCACTGTTTGAGACACCCTTTTTGAACAGTTGAACTTGAGTTAGCTTGAGGACAACCAAAAGTTTAAGTTGGGGGTGTTGATGAGTCCACACATTGGACTCATTTAGGGCTATATTTTAATAGAAATTGTGTCCACAAATGCTTATTTTATCTCAATATTTGATGAAAACCTTTAAGTTTCAGGAATTTGAAGTTTGAAGGAAAGCATGAACACTACTTCGCAAAAAGGAACAAAAAGGCTGAAAAGAACAAGAAAAGGGCGGTATGAGGATCGCCGATTCCACTTGGCTAATCGCCGAAAGATACCATTTTGCCTTTTGTTCCAGTGTGCTGAGCCCTGAAGGAAAGGATCAAGTCAGCGGAAAAAGAGAGTAGGCGGCGCATCGCCAAGGAATTCTGTGAAGCAGTACAAGGTTGCCCAATAACCCATAGCACGACGATACCGAAAGATGGTGCAAGATGACGATGAACTACACCAAAGGGTGAATCGCGGAGTTGATCAGTGATTCCAACTAATGACGCCGAATGATCCGCCGCAACACAGATTTTTGAAACATATAAATACTCATTGAGAGTTATAGCTTAGTATCAGAACTCTTAGTATTTTTAGAAAATATCAGATTCTTAATATAATTTTAGTACATTTTACTTTCAAGTTTGGAGAGGGTTTTGGAAACTTGAAGTATGGAGTTCATCTTCCCCAACTTGGAAGTGGGTCTTCCCTATTCTTCTTCCTTTGCTTAAATCAAGGTTTAATTTTCTATACCCATTTGATTTCACTCTCATTTAGGTGTATTTTGTTATTTCTTAATGTGTGGCTAAAAACACCCATTCTTGGGGTGTGATTTAGTAAATATGTGTTGATGTTATTATTGGGTCATGTTTGCTGATAGGTTAGATGCAGTTTAATGGTGAATTCACCTAGTGGTTGTGGTTTAATTTAATGGGTTTGTAGTTGGAAATACAACGCCACCCATGTGTTTTCGGCTTGCCTGAGAGGGAGGTTGCGAAATCAAGACCACTAGACTGATAGCCTAAGGAATGGGTCGACACAAGGTTCAGCCTGAGAGGGTAAGACCTAGTCCCATATCCTAACACTCAGCTCGAGAGAGTGAGAGGGGTAAGGCGTAGGCTGGTCTTCATGCGGCAAATGGGTGTCCGAGAGGAACGCATTTGAAACGGGGTAAATTGCCCGAGAGGGAACTTATTTCCATCTAAAGCTTAGCCTAGTCACTATTATCTTGCAAATTTCCTATCAAAATCATGTACCCAACTACTTATCTCAACTTGTATTGAGGTCACACCTCAAGTACTCTTCCTCATAATTTATTTTCTTGTTATTTTTGTTATTTTTGCTATACTTGTGACAAAAACCCCAAATTGATATTTCACACTTTTGTGTCCCCCTTTGAATTACAATGTTTTTAATCATTAATGTCTTTAACTACGACTAGTTAGAACTAAATTTTATTTTTTTATTAATTCTCAAAACTGCTCCCATGGGACACGACCCCAACCCTTGGTTGGGTTACTATACTATTGCACGATCGTAGACACTCATACCGGAAGTTATGTCGTTAATTAGGCAAAACATCAAAATGGCACCGATGCCAAGGAGTGGTATCACTTGAGAATTCTTAGATTAGTAGAATTTTTGCTATTATTAGTTGTAGTATCCTAATTTTATTTTTAGTTTTGTTTTGTTGGTTTGTTAGTATCCAAACAAAGGGAATGAGCATGGCGAGCTATACTCGGGAGCTAATGGAGTTTCCCCCATCAGAGGTAATGATGTTTCGAGACTGTATCCTCACCTTCAAACAAGTGGAGGGTGAGCGGATCTATAAATCATGGGTGATTTTGAGTGAACTGATCAATCAATGCCCAAATCATGACATTCCCAACATAGCTTTTCTTGACTGTTTCTACAGAAGTCTTAGTCATGGAAACAAGAGGTTGGTCAACCAACTCATTCCGGGAGGCATCGTCAAATAGCCATATGTGATAGTAGCTCAACTGCTTAATCAAATGACTGAAACGAATCAAGAAGTAGAAAAGGACTTCATGTTGGCCGCCCTAATGACTCAGATGGATGAGTTGGCCAAAAAGATGGTGAAGATCGAGATCTAGTGTAAGAGAAAGGATAAATACATCCTTCCTCATGAGAGAAGGAAACTCAAGGATAATGAGGTTAAAAGTAGTGAGGGAATGCTCTCAATCATTCTCCACAAGGTGACTAAGCAAGATAGAGAGCTGAAAGAAATGAAGGAAGACATTAAAGGAATGAAGCGGATGATTTTGTCTTATTCCAGAGCTGTCCAATTGCTAGAGAGCATCATGGGTTTTACGTCGCCCAATCTCCAATCGACACAAAACAGGGGATTGCTTGTTGATACCAAGGCTAAACCTAAAACTAGAGTTTGAGTACTGATTTATGTCATGCTACGACGTTAACAAAGGCGTTGTTTGGGAGGAAACCCAAAACCCTTAAATACTTATAGTGTGTTATGATTGAAATAAAGGTGTCTTGATTTTGTAGGATTGGGCATTGAAAGTTTGTGAAAATTACGGGATGAACAACACAATGCAACATTGGCGAATCGCCGAATTGATCGGCGACCTCAACAAAGACCGCTGTTTGGATCATCACTTGAATTGAAGGTCCTGTAAAACTCGGTGACGTAGATAGGCACTTGGCAAATCGCCGAATGGGTGAGATCTGAATGGGTTCTATAAGGCCACGTGTTTTGACCTTCAACCTTTTTCACATTCTCTCAATCTCGATTTTTGCAATATCGCACCTATTTAATATTTCAAAAGTTTTTGTATCTCTTGAATATTTTAACTGATTTAGTAGTGCTTGGATCTGCACTATTCTGCTGCATAACATCACAGTCTTGACTTGATCTGACAAAAAGGTTAGTCCTCAAAACCCTGCATTTAATTGTGATATTTTCTCTCACTACAAGAAATTTTATCCCATGTTGTTTACTGTGTCTTAGTGACAACTTTAGACTAATCAAGTGCCTCTCTTGTCTTGCTAATCCAACCTTTCTGCATTAATTGTTGAAATCCCGTTATGATGATTTGACATGAATGAAATTTTATGAGGTACTCCTGCATACTGTTTAAGTTGAGCAAAAAAAAAATTGTAATCTTGATTGATATAGTGCATGTTTGACTTTGTTTTCTGGGGTTGCGGGTTGAAATCGAAGAGATACATGGGAAGTAGGCACGAGGGGCCGATTGGTGAGCTAGGTCAATCTCTCCAAATCACTCCGCGATTCACCTATTGACCCCATCTCACCTTTAACTCCATGCTACTTTAGACATGGATTCTGTAGATTTCGACGAAAAGTCTCATACCACCAAAAACATTCGGCGAATAACCGAACATATCCTCGATCACCCCATATCTGCACCCTTTTTCCTTTATTGCACTGTGACTCTCAACGAAAAGGCACTGCTCGCCAAAGCAACTAGGCGATTTACCGATCTATTCAGCGAGATAGTCTGAAAATGCGTCCCTATGAATTAGATTTAGTCATTCTAACTTGTTCCCAAATTCTCCCTTGAATTGGAATAAATCATTAACTGATCTCTTGCATAGTAGCTCCATATAGCGTTTTGTTTAAATAATTATTTGCTAGCTCTTGTATAATGGTCAATATAGCAATTATTCTCTTATTGGCATAAAAACTGTGTATCTCGCTTTTTTGTATCTTTGGTTGTTGTTCGATATCTTCCGATATTATCATAACTTTTGTTAGTCCTATCTTTACCACTTGTATTAGAGATTTTATTTCCTCGTATAATATCTCTGTTGTTGCCGTATAAAATTTTACATAAAATAAATTTCCCTTAGTAACTCTCTTATATGTAATAAATGCTTTATGTAGTTCCGGTATTCCACTTATTTCTTCTCCATCATATGTATATATTGTATTTAATAGTCCATAGTTATAACATGTCCATACTAGGTTGGCGTTAGTTTTCGGTTGTGCAATTATTTTATTATAACCTTGTAATCTTTGGGTTAAATAATCTTGGTTGGGTTCTTGGGTTGTAGTAGATCTGGGGTTAAGATTTAAAAATGTTTGGATTTTGTATATATTTTCTATATAGGTTCACGTAATGTTGTTATATGTCATTTTGTCATGGTGTAGGCTATCCGCATATGTAGAAGTTTGTGGTTCTATAGTTAATATATTTTTTGGTGTTTTTAGGGTAAATGGTTTTGTGAATAACTAGTTTAAGTTTGCATTTCTATGATGTTTTTCACTAACTTGTTTGCTTGTAGCTACAGCTGTATTTGAACAAATATTATGGGTTTTGAGGAGTTTCCCATCGTCTCCTTTTAGCTCTGGGTTTTTTTCGTCTTCCGATCGACGTAGCTCCGCATTTTTATGCTGTTGACTAGCTTTAGACTTCAGATTACCTTCATTAGTCCTTAGCTTTTGTATCTCATTGTCCATACTGTCCACTTTTATATAAAGTGTAGTTATGGCTTTGAGTATCTCTTCCATTGTATTTTCGTTCTCAGTCTGAGTAGCTTTGTCTTGATAAGTAATCTGCAATAACATTCTTATCAGTTTTTATTACTTCAATTGTAAATATAAAATTTAATATATTCAATACCAATCTTCTTATTTCTTTTGTAGTTACTGAATCTTGTATTTTTCTTGTTAGCCACCATTTTACTTGTGTGTTATCTGTCCTTATAATAAAGTTGTTATATACAATATATGGTTCAAATGCTAGTAAACATTTAGACACTGAATATAATTCTTCCCTATTTATTTCCTATTTTATTTTCGTACTAGTAAATGTTCCTGAATAATATCTGCAATGATGTTCTATCTTTTCTTCATCATACCTGTATTTTAAGATTCCTCCATAACATTTTTCACTGGCGTCTGATTCTACTATATAAGTAAATTTTTGTTTTCATTCGGAAAAATATAGTTTAGGTAGGTTCTTATATAATAGTTTTATTTTTTGTATTTGTGTTTGGTCTTTTTTATCAAATTGGTATTCTACATCTTTCTAGAATATATCATAAATATATGTACCAAAGAACCCAAGATATGTTATATCTAGAATATATCATAAATTTATATATGTACCAAAGAACCCAACATATGTTATATCTAGAATATATCATAAATAATATTAAGGAAATATTCAGATTAAAACAACTATCGGAAGAATATTACAATAATTATTATTATATTTTACCATGAATTTCTCACCTACCAATAAGATGAATTCCTCTACGAAAAATGGTATTAGAGCTATGGATGATAAGAAACGTAGGAAGAAACATACTAGTAGAAAATTAAGAAAAATAAGAATAAAATTAAACAAATTATATCCAGAGTATAAACAACTCAATATCACGAAAACTGATAACGACAAATTAGATCAATTAATAGATAATATATCTAAAATAGAATATAAATATATTCATTATTTAAAGACACAATGAATAACGAGAATAACGAATATAGACAAAAACTAGCTGAAATAATTATAGCGAAAAGACAAGAATTAGAACATAGGAAAAATAGACTTAACAATAATATATTCGCAGAAACTTGTAAAAAATCTAATGACAAAATTAGCAATATGTAATATTGCTAATTTAATGAAAAAATCATAAACAGAAATTTAATGACAAAATTAGCAATATGTAATATGTGTTATATAGATGAATATACATGTGCATTCAGAAAATTTTATTATAAAGGAACATATAGTACAGAAGAAATTAAAGAAATAAGGAAACTATATTTTACAAAACTACCCGAACCTTTTAGTTCAAAAGTAATAAGAAGTTGGAATGAAGCAGGACTAACAGATACCTTAGGAGCTAGAATGAAATTTTTACAACGATAGTTTATACAACTATGTGAAAAACATAAAGAAGAAATAAAAATGGAAAAAATATTAGTAAAAAACCTAGCATGTTGCAAAAATAAAGTAGCACCCCAATTTGGATGTACAGACAGATACTATAAAAGGAAATATAATAAAAAATACAAATCAAAATATAAATATAAAAAGCCAAGAAGAAGATATTACGTAAAAAACTACAAAACTAAAGATCAGGAATACCCAGCCTACCACTCCTACATCCCCACTTCCAGAGCAGGTAATGATATTAGTGAATCCAGTACAGGGTCCTCCGCCAAAGTCAACATATCGAGTAAAAACTGAGGGACTGAGAACAATTTTGGAGGAAAAGCAGTTATCCATAGACAGGGTTATAGATAGAAACCCGTAGATAGTGGAATTCCTGAGATACCATAAGTTCCAAATTTTTAGCAAGCCCCGCGGTCCCAAACTGGGTAAGAGAGTTCTATAGTGCATATAGTGCACTAATACCCCAGAAAAAGCAAGCAACATCCTTCAAAGAAGTAGACTATGTGGTTGTTAGAGGCAGGAGGGTGAAGTGTGGTAGTGAGGCGATTAATGTAGTTTTGGGCATCTCCACGAATATTGGAAATCACTACCAACACTTGATTAGAAAAATGATAATAGATGAGATGAAAAAGTGGTTAGCCCCACTAATTCAGACGACACTTCAAAATGGCTAGCGGAAGGAGCTCCAATTTAAAAGAAAGAGCTAAACATAGCAGCAAAGTTCTGGTTTGGTTTCATCAGCAGCACAATCATGCCATCATAGAATGAGTCGATTCTTCACTTTCCCAAAGTAGCTTGCCTGGGTTGTACCATAGAGGAAACGCAGATAAACTTGGGAGAAATCATCGCTTCAGAGATACTCATGCGTGCAAGGTAGAGCAAAACCTCATTTCAGTTCCCAGCATTGATCATGGCATTATGCAAACAAGCTCGGGTACCTATGATCACTTCCTAGCCTCTAGAGTAGATTGTCTTAGTAGGACTAACCGGGAAAATTCTAGATTGGCACAAAAAATATTTGAACAATCAACTATTCTCACACACTTTTTGGCACATAGTTTCATTATCAGATTATTAGATTACCAGTTCAAGTTTTAGCTTAAGTCTTGCTATCAAGTTGATTCATTATCATGTCATACTCAGAGCCAACACATTCAACTTATCTTAGCCCACAAATTCTAGCACACATCACAAAATTTGTACAGGTATCATTTTTCATAAGCCATCATGCTTCATTCTTTTACACGTACGATCCTAACACATGTCGGTTCAACAGAAATTAAACAATCTCTTGGGGAAAAAGAACACAGGCAAGAAAACCCCAAGAGAGGATAAAGTTGGGTTACTTAGACTTCACCCAATCACTCACAATCCATTTACCCCACCCCCAACAAAAATAGATGCAAATGTCCATAATGCATACAAAATCAGTAAAAGATAACTGATTGGGTGAAGCAAACCTGTAGCGCATAGCGCCGAAGACTCATCAACAAGCGGGTGGGTCCGGTCTCCCAGAGCCCGCTGGAATGATACCTGGGTCACCCTCAGTAGTGCCCGCATCAACAAGGATGACACCATCAGTAATACTATCAGCCAATCTAACTGCACCATCAATGGTGCTCACATCAATCCTCATGGGCATAGAACTCGATGCCCCAGCAACCACCTTGAGCAACTTTTTCTGGCGCAACTCATATTCTAATATCGCTGCTCTCCTAGCCTTCTCCTCCTTCTTACGCTCCATTTTTCTAGATCGAGCATCATCAACGACCTTTGAAGGGCGACTAGAATGGTGCCTCTTGCCACGAGCATGGGTGGGATTGGGCTGTGTCTCTGCGTCCACCCTGAATAAGGCATCAAGAACGATATCCTCAGACTATACCGTCGGTGCATGCTCTGGCTCATCCGTAGGAATTTGAAGAATGGCAACCACATCAACTAGGAGACTAGCCAACTTCACCCGGATGGAGGAAAGATCGGCGTCGGGGGTTGGTCGGGCCAGAACCCTCAACTAAAATGCATCTAGGATTTTATGAACTGCTTGGATCTGCTGCTCTGTCTGCTTTTCCACCCTTTTCTCAATTCTGGCCTCAGACTCTGCTATCAACTTTTGAATACAAGGCTGGATGTGATTTAGTGGTGTGGCCATCTGTGCCTCTAATTTCTATACTCTTGCTAATGGGACAACAGCAGCTCCTGACGGTGATGCGGACCTGGATGAGCTAAGAGACCTACTAGCGGCCTGAGAAGATAAGGTTGGGACAGTATCGATGTGGTCTGGTATAATAGGATCACCGCCCTGTGCCTGCTCCACCGTGTCTGTAAGATGTGTGCCCAAGGGAGGTACCTCAACCTGGGGCTCTCTGTGAGGTGCCACCACATTTACCCTATCTCGAATGAGGCCTATATCCAAAGTCCCAGTAGGGTGGATAAACCTATCATAGTGCCCGATCGGCACTCCAGAGTCCCTGCACAATTGGAAAATCGAACATGGAAATAAGTAAGTAGTGGAGGTCTTGAACGCCCTCTCGTGAATCTCCACCAGCAGCATGCGGGAAAAGTCAATCTCCAATCCCGCTACTAATGCTGCAACCATGACGGCTCTGTCCTATGTGAGTTGGTTATCATCTTTTGTAGGCGACACCTTGTTACGCACCAACAACCAGAAGAACTTGGCCACAAAATTTAATGTGTCTTTTAGGATACCCAACTTTGGTGCGGTGACCCACTCCGCACACTCACAATCTGTATCAATGTATATAGCTAACCATAGTGTAATGGCCTCCCACTGCTCAACATTTCTGTGGTAAGCGCAACCTCGCACAATGTCCCATCGATAATCAAACTCTGATTGTCCAGTGACCAAGATTGACCAGTGATAGGGCCATAGAGAAATTAGCTGATAGTAGCCCGTGAAATGTCTATCGGACATATTTGGACCATGGTGGAGGTGAGAGAATCCTGTTATGTGGGCTTGGCCTGCTTGGAAATCGACCCTCGGAGAGTGGTAGCATAGGAAGCATAAAACTCCCGCACAATCTCCTCGATGTATGTCCCAAGTAGTTGGGCCATCCTATCACACTTGTGTAGTTTGAACAGACTGTGTATTTCTGGTACGGTATGCAAGATCCCAGTGAGAACTCTGCGCTCCTCAGTGATCAATCGGGCCATCTTCTTCTTCTCGTGGAGCATCTTGGAGTCACGATAGATCTTCCACTGCCCCTCAACACACCATCTATTTGGCTCGCCGGCCACTGGAGTAGGGTCATCATTCTGTGGTGCTAGTACTAACTCTGAGCTAGTGGCCTCATCAGACAAAGATGCTTGTTCATTTTCGCCGGACCTTATGGCTGATTTAGCAATGGATCCTAAAGCATGGGCATCCTCGGAGCCTGAAGCATGTCTAGACTCAGAGCTCGAAGCATGGGCAGACTTGAAGCCGGACGTAGATCCATTCTCTAAACTAGAAGCAGCCCAGTTGGTGACCCGATCAGTGTGTGCTCCTCACAGACTGGGAGACAGTGACTAAGTTGGGAATCACCTTTCGGGGGTTGCCTCTATTGACTCGGGGTGCAGTGGGAGCGGTCCTTGTGTTGGGAACAACGTATGCCGGATTCGTCGCCACATAGTCATCTTCGTCGATTAACCTGAAGCTAGGGGCAACAAATTTTGACTTTCCTTTTTTCGTATAGGTTACTATCTTCTTGGGTGAGATAGTACCTGTGGAGGAGTTATTAGTACCAAAAGTAACTAAAAACACAGTCAAAATAATTTTAGAACTAAAACGAACAACAACAAAGACCCAAAGTTTTTTTTTTAGACAATGGCTACAATGGTCATCTTCGGTGTGGACCTACAGTCCATAGATTGATCTACGATCTACGGTCTACTTTTTTCGTATAGGTTACTATCTTCTTGGGTGACATAGTACCTGTGGAGGAGTTATTAGTACCAAAATTAACTAAAAACACAGTCAAAATAATTTTAGAACTAAAACGAACAACAACAAAGACCCAAAGTTTTTTTTTAGACAATGGCTACAATGGTCATCTTCGGTGTGGACCTACAGTCCATAGACTGATCTACGATCCAAGGAACCCTTCTGTGGATCAGAGGACTAATAATATTGATCACAGATGGAAACCACAGATGTACAGAACGATCCATGGATTGATCTATAGACCGTAGTCCACCACCGTTGTTTCACACTAGGTGAAAATTTTAAGTGCATCAAACCACGGACCTGATCCACGGTCCATAGATTGATCTATGGTCCGTAGACGAGGTCTCGTGGATGGGATCTGTGCCAGGTTTCAGACATGCTTTAATTTCAAGCCCACATATTTGACCATTTTCAATAGTATCCTAGTCTAACCATGCTTTTCAACATTTAATCATGCTAGTTCGTCATTCTCAGGATTCCAAGTAATCATTTTAACAAGTCTTTAAGGAAAACTTTGGGACCCTAAGTCGAAACTTACATTTAGACTGTAATCACACACATCTCAAACAATATTACGACACACAATCACTATCCATCGTCCTAAGTGTGTTTGCAAGTCAGTTTTTAGCATACCCAAGGTTAGGACCCAACTGCCGACTTTCTATAATCAATCTATGAACCATAATTCAAAGTGAGGGGGAAAGTATATTACCTTACAAACAATGAGGAGTGGTATGATTGTGTGATGACACTAAGCTTTGCAATACCCCATGTCAATGCTCTTCCTAGAAATAGTCGACCTAAAGCAGTCTGCCTTAGGATGATGGAGAACAGACTCATTTTGGGAAGGCATAATAGAGTTTCTGATGAATCCAAACAAATAACGTGCATCTATACTCAAGTCCCTCTTCTCGGTCGGGATTGCTGCCTTTATCCAATTAAGGTGGTGTCTGAGATGAGGGGCACTAGCCAGCCCTTGAGCTCATCCAATGATGTTATAGTGGTAGACAGGTTGGGGTAGTCAAAGTTATAACCCCTGTCAAGTACAGTCTAAATGTACTCATTACTGCACCTGAATTTCTTTCCCCAGACCATGACCGACTTAACCGGTCTGAACTCGCTGGCCTTCTTCTTAATCTCTTCGGGACCAAGTCACCATATGCTGTAGAGAACTCCCAGATGCATGAAGCAATATAGGGACCTCGAGGCTTGGAGAACTGCTCAAACTGATGGAAGTGGAGAGTGTCCCTCACCCCGGAGTATTTGCCCTCAAGGCCCTCTGTAGATAAAAACTTCTCCTCAAGGATAGTTCGCACTCCATCACCTTTTAACATGTTGAGAAGCCTGGGAGGAGGGACTACTGGTGACACTGGAGCCACAAAAAGTGATGGAGCTCGCTCTAAACCTGCTAGGGTGGAAGCTGAAGGGACTCTAGCTGAGTTAGGGTGAGATCTAGCACGGATCTCAGCCCTCCGATACAGTAATGGCTAGTCATCCTCAGGCTCAGATAAAGCAGCTTGAGAGTTAGCAACCAGTCTTTCAGATATGGGCCTCTTGCCTTTGCTCTGACCTCCCATTGGAGGTTCTGTTCTTCCTTTTTTGGGAAGATTAGCTCCCCTTCATTTATTACAATACCCGTTATCTTTTGTGAGGTGGCATGTCGAGGTTTTTCCTTACCATATCTATGAAACAACATGACAAGAGTTATAAATAATTCAAGTAAAAGAACAGAAAAATATTGCAGATAGCCTCGCCGAACCGGTCGGTGAGTCGCCTAATCTCCTTGGCGAGCTAGATCGGGCTCGTCGAAAGGATTGGCTCAAAAATCTAAAAAAAAATTGGCATATCGGCGATGGGAAGGCCTTTTGGTGAATCACCGACAGCATTCGGCGAGCAAGAACTAGCCCGCCAAAAGTTACACTACAATTAAGGGTCAGGGACGCAGACAAAGGGCGATTAAGAAGGACTTTCGGCGAGTCACCGAGTGCATTTGGCGATCACAAACTTCTCGCTGAAAGTTATAGAAACAAACTCTACTTTAAGCATGAAATTAGAGGCAATATGGAGAACTTCAACAAACCACCGAGTAGTTCGGCGAGCTCGTCCCAACTCTCAAAACGACCCAACGTGCCTACTTTCAACCCAACTCGTCAAATTCAACCCCACAACCCCCGATCTCAAAATCAAAACATGCACCCATCAAATTAAACTAAGACCCATTACACCCATGCCCCCGGGATACTCAGACTTCTCCCAATTATAGCCAAATTTGGTCATTTGACGACTTTTTCCCTTAAGAATGATGTCAACCGCTCCATTATTGGGTAAAATACGTCATTTGGCACAAATACCGGCTACTTAGACTTCACTCGACTAGACTCACCAACATGCAAGGACAACCCCACCTAGGGGTGGCAATTGGGGCGGGGCAAGATAGGGCAGGGCAGGTTACACTCTTAATAGGGCAGGGCAGGTTACACACTTAATAGGGCAGGGCAGGGAAATATGTTAACGGGGCAGGTTAGGTTAGGGCAGGGCAAAATATTTTTTTTGATAAATCCTAATGGGTTAAGGGTAGGGCAGGGTAAGTCCAAATTTAAAAATGGGTCGGATTAAAAAAGAGTGACCCGCTTAATTACCTACGCCCTACTTCAAAGAATGAAAGTAGCGGCTCTCTTCCTCAAATTTCATTTCTCTCAATTCTCATCTCCATTCTCCATCTGGGTTTCAATTTTGATGCTATAAATCATGATTGAATCGTTGTTTTTTTAACACTTTTCTTTCAAATTTCTTCATATCTTCAATTGGTGTTATAATTTCTTTTTCGGGTACTATTTCTCTCATACAAATGTTATTTATCAGTTGGATTTGAAGTGCTTTTTCATTTGTTTGAATGTATATAATTTGCTAGATGGAATCTAAGTTCTTTGTTTGCTAGTAGTGCAAAACAACTAATTACATAGACAATAAAAATTTCTTTAGAATAGCGATTCTTCTGGTTAGGCATTATTTTGGAAATTATGATTCCATTGTTCTGATGAACTCTCTATTATAGAACTTGATGTATTTGGGAAAAATATATATTGGAAATCTAACCTCTTTTTTCTATTTTCGTAATAGGCAATCATGAAATCTCAAAATGATGAGAATCTCCCTGCTTCATCTTCTAATGATATTTCCTTAGAGGCTGAAGTTCGAGGCCTTCAAAAATTGATGAAGTTGTCGTACCGGGAAAAAGAAAGAGATATTCTAAAGCATGGAAGCATTTCAAGTTGGTTAATGTTGATGGTGTTCCATATGGTCAGTGTAAGTATTGCAAATCTCAATATAAAAATGCTAAAAAATTGTGGGACGACGTCTATGTGGGATCATTTACGTAAGTGTGCTAAAAAGCCAAGAGGTGAGGGTGATATAGAGGGTGATGATGAAGGACACAATTTTGATCAAGATGTATCACGTAAACAACTTGCACATGCCATTATCTTACACGAGTATCCACTGTATATAATTGATCATGTGGGATTTATGAACTTTGTTGCTAGTCTCCAACCTATGTTTAAAATGGTTTCAAGAAATACGATAAATAATGACATAATGAAAATTTTTGACAATTTGAAATCAAAAACTGCTAGTTTGTTGGATAAAGTCACGAGTAGAGTTGCAATAACAAACGATATGTGGACTTCAAATAGCAACAAAAAGAGATTCATGGCTATTACTGGACATTTTATTGATGATTCATGGAGTATTCAAAGTCATATTTTTAGGTTTGTTTATGTTCCCGCACCACATGATAAAGATGTGTTTTGTAGTGCTTTGGTTAATTGTTTGTTTGATTGGAATCTTGAACGGAGAATATCAACTATCACAGTTGATAATTCTAGTACTAACAATACAATGATGAGAACCTTATTGGATGAGAAACTTAATAAAAGAGATTTGTTATTAGATAGTCGAGTGTTTCATGTGCGTTGTGCCGCACATATCATAAATCTGATTGTCCAAGAAGGGTTAGAGGTGATAGGATAAAGTATTGGCAAAATACGTGATAGTGTCTTGTATTGGATTGGATCAGCCGGTAGAATTGAGAGATTTGAAGAAGCTGCACGTCTTGTCGATGAGATGAAGAGGAAGAGCCTGAGATCAATTTCATGCCCAATGTTGATTGATGAAGAGGAAAATGTGGAGGCAAGTTTTGTCGACGAGATGAAGAGGAGAAACTTTTTTCCATTTCTACAAGTCACTTTTCAACTACATTAGTTTCTTAGCAAGAATGGCATCTAGTTTCCTGTATATTTTAAGATGTCCACAATCAAACATTGAAACAATATTTAGTTTTGGTAGTTTGCTGGGAAAGGACCCAAACAGTGTATGAAGGATAAACAATTGAACATATTTGTATAGACTTGAAGTAGCTCCAGTCATACATGTTAATGGAATTGCATATTCTACTTTCCCTGCACAATCCTATTATTAAGTACATAAGGGCCATCTAGAAGCTCTTGGACAATAGAATAATAAATAGTGCATTGGAAATACTTTTTAGGTGTTGAAAAATGAGTACTCTTCTAGTGAATGTCAAGATTTGTTGCAGTAAAATTTAGACAGATATATGTACCTGTATAATGTCCCGATTGTTGTTGTAAATACGGCAGGGTGGGGCAGGGCTTAACAGGGCGGGGCGGGGCAGGGTAATCTATTTGAAAGATGTTAAATGGGGTAGGGTAGGGCGGGTCAAAATGTTAATAGGTCAAGTCTTCCCCCGCACTAACCCGCCCCATTTATGTCCCTAACCCCACAATTTTTAACCAATTTTAAGGCACAAAATCTCGGGAATTCAACATTACATGCAATACGGGTAAACTATTCCAATTAACAAAGGCACACATAAACATAACTATGCTCAGAGAGGCCCAACACACATCACAAAGATAAGATCATTGCAAATGAGTACAAATTTCTAAAAATGAATTCGTGGTTTGGAAAACTAACCTAAGATGCCGAATAATCAAGATTTGAAATGCTAGGCGGCAAAGAAATCCACTCCGAACACAAATCCAACGACTAAAATGTGATAAAAATGCAAGAAATATAGGGTGCTAAAGTGCGGGTGTGAGTTTGGGAAGTTTAAAAGTGAGGGAAAGTGAAAGAGTTGAAAATTTAAGCCTTTGGCCTTTAAAAACCATCCAGTTCTCGCCCATTCAGCGATATTAGTTTTGCTCACCGACCGACTCAGCAACACACCAAGTGGGCACTTACCTAGCCGAGTTTTACAGGACCTCCAGTTAATATGGGGGTCCAAACGGTGGATTAGATCGTGGTCACTGACCTGGTCGGTGATTCGCCAAGTTGATCCTGGGCTCGCTGAGTTTTACAGATTCAAATTTGAAAATCTCTTGAGTCCAACGACGATCCAAGTTGGGCTCGCCGACCTCTTCAGCGAGTCGTCGATTGGACTTTTAGCTCACCAACCTGCACTTTTCAAAACACCTTACGCACTTTAACTTGCACAATCAACACACCATTATTTCAACTAAAAAGGAAAGAAAATAAAAACTTGGGTTGCCTCCCAAGCAGAGCCTTAGTTAACGTCGCGGCACGACGTAAGTCCATACTCAAACCTCATTCTTGGGGTTTGCCATAGTATCACTAGGGAAACCCCCTTTTTGTCTCGATTTTAAATGAGATGAGATATGACCCATTTGGGTCTCCAACTGCTTGATCGAGACAGAATGGGAGATAACAGTCTGGCTAACGGCCGACACATCTTCTTTCATTTCTTTCAAAATCTTGTCTGACCCCTCAACTTTGGTGAGGATACGAGAAAGCATATCCTCCGACCAGCCACCTTCCGAATCCTTTGGCTTTTGGCGTTCATGGGGAGGCACATACCTATCCTTCTCCCCATCCTTCCAATTGGGATTTCGATCACTCCATTCTCGATCACAATCCTTCCAACCTTCATCCATGTTCCAACCTTGGTTGCCACTCTGCCTTGGGTAGTTTGAACGATAACCACCACCTTGGTTGGCTAGGAAATTCACCTCTTCATTATATAAAGCCTCAAACTTGGCCTCATTCGGATTAACACACTTGACACCCACGAAATTGACACCTCGAGCACCACCTCCCATGACATTTTTGGACAAAATTTCAAGTTGTGTCATGATCTTGGCCATGTTCTGGTCCCTCGTGGTCTTTATGCATGTGCTTCTTGGTCTATTTAAACGTGATAGGGGAGACCTAGTCTTCACGGGTGTACCATGCCCGGTTGATTGTGGTCATGCCATCCAAGAGCTAAGCCGCTATAACATAAGGTTGCTGCATCAAAATACTGTAGCAACACGTTGTCAGGCAAGCCACGAGTTGGTCATTGGAGCACCAACTTCTTGAATCGTAGCCAACTTGCATGAATTGGCTCGCCCTCCAGATGCTTGAAGCTCTAAATACTGTATCGAAGAGTCATCATCTTTGAAGGAGATAAAAATCGCATTTGAAATGCGGTGACCAACTCCTTCCACGAAGTGATTGATTCACGTGGCAATTTAGCCAGCCACTTACATGCTTCTCCCATCAAAGAGAACGGGAACAACCTCCACTGAACTGACTCTTGGGATATGTTCTTGTAGGAGAACGGTCTGTATACATCCACGAAGTTTCTAATGTGCACATGGGGATCCTAATGAGCCAAACAATAGAATAGCTCCTTGAATTGCATGAGCTTCAACATAGTACTTGTGATGTGGAACACCGCATTCCCTTCGGCCGGAGGCAACAAAATGGTACCAATACTACCCATAAGATGGGGTTCATTAGCATTAGGCTTGTTGACATCGTTAAGGTTTCCGATGTCAACTTGGTGGCCTACTTGGCTACCATTGCTGCCGTTCACACTCATACTTCATGTCTCGAAACACAAACAAGCAAAATAAAATTAAAATTAAGTAAGTTCAACTATGACTAACAAGAACAAAATTTAACTTAACGAAAGATTCTCAAACAACACCACTCCCCGGCAGCGACGCCATTTTGATTAATAACGTTTCAAAGACACTTAATCCAGTTCTAAGAGTCAACAATCATTAGTCAGTATATAACCCAACCAATTGGGCTGGGATCGTTCCCACAGGGAGTGGTACGTGTTTGAGAATCAAGAGCAAAGTACAAATATGTTCAAGTCAATCATAGGTAAAGAAATTTATGAATAAAAGCATATTTCATATTTAGGGTGACACAAGTTTCAAGTAACAAAAGGGGGTTTTGGTTATAACTAACACCTACAACAACAACAAACAACTCAAATTAACAAGTAATGAGATGGGTTCTTGGGATGTGATTTGATTATAGGATAATATAAACATGTGGGTGATTGTAACTATTAGTATATAGATGTAAATCAATGAATAAGATAGAATTTAGTGGGGATAAACTTTCTCTCGAACAATTTATCCCGAATCAAGTTGGTTTCTCTCGAACACCTACAAGCAGCAATTAAAAACAGCGCACGCTTTAGTCTATTCACTCTCTCGAGCTTAATGTGTGGAAAAGGGTTTACGATTCACTCTCTCGAGCTGAACCCATGACAACCCAATACCCACAGACCATCAAATCAGTAATCTTGGTTTTAAAACCTCTCTCGAGTAAGCCAAAAACACGAAAGTAGAGTTGCATTTGCAACTTTAACCCTTTAAATTGAACCAAAATTACTGATTGAAATAACTTTTAAGCAAAAATTACACTAACAATTAACAATACCCACAAGATAAATCAACCCATAATCACATAATCGTACCCCAAGAATTGGGTTTTATCTAGACATCATAAAAAGATAAAAATTGTTACCAAATTGTGTTTCCATCAACTGGGTAAGGCTAATTTCATCTTTACAAAGGTCAAGGCTGAAGAATCTCAAAGACCCACTTCCCAGCCCACCAAGATCACTCAGGCCATGATCCTGAAGATGGGGCAATTAGCCTATTCTGCAGATATGAGGGCTACCGATTGTAGGTTGTTCTACCGTGGATGATTGAGAGTGCTATCCTAGCTACACTTATGCCTTTCAAGCATCTATTGACACTCTCACTGCAAGAGTAGAGGCTTGTGAGAGTCGACAAGGGGCCACTTCAGAGGTGACATCTTTGAGGGTCGAGGATGCAGATCTGAGGAAGGATGTGCACTACTTGAAGTCCATTGAGTTCACTTTTCTATTGGAGGTAGCAGATGATGTAGATGCCCTGACTTTTTCTGAGATCTTTCCAGCCAACACCGGAGACGTGCCGATGGATGATATGGCATCTGATGAGTTGGAGGCAGAGACCGACGAGGAGCAGATAGAGGTGCCAGATAAGACCATCTATGGAGACCTGCCTGACTTTGAGGAGATGATTGTACAATCGATGATTCAGACATAGCTTACAGAGACGTCCATGGCAGGCCCTAGCGGGTTGATTGTTGATGATGCTACACCGAGCACTGATTCCCCGACATATAGAGCGATTATCTAGACATGACTTTTCTTTACCTCCCTCTCTGTCAGTTTTATTGAATTTTAGTATTTTGTTGCATTTGAGGAAAAAATTGTTTTTATTTGTGGTGGGGTGAGGTATTTCCAAACCTACCTTTTATGATGATTATTTTTTTATATATTGGGTTTTGTGTTGAAAATTGTGTTTTGACACTTCTTTTGTGGATGTTTGAGCTTATGGCTCCGTATTTTGAATGCGAATTGGTTTTGAATCTTCTACAAAATTTGCCACCTCTTGTGTGTTTGAATGTGGCTGTTCTTGTGCAAATTTTAGTGTCGATCAGGATCAATACCGATGACTTTAATAGTGCTCTTAATCGAACAAAAATGAATATGCGGCTACGACGAGGCCAAATAAAGTTTCATAGACAATATGTGAACTTTTTGCATCTCGGTGTGACTAGCTGGTTATCGAATGAGTCTCTTGTGATGAATATTGTACACTACCAAAAGTGTGGTGTCTTGTTTGAAATTGGTGCCAATGCCTTTTGTGATGAGCCTACCGTGAACCTTGTGTGATGATACCTAGAATTTGCCCAGTTGGTCCGATTGACTAAGTGATGCAAGCTCTTGACATGATCTTAGGCTACAATTTTGAAGAGTGAAATAATTTGACACTATACCCTTTTTGTGGCCTATCTTGTGAGTGTGTCAACTTTGCTTTAACACCTATTGAGCCTTATCCTTTTCTTGGAAAAACATGATTAAATTGTAACCCCTCTTTATCCATTCACCCATAATCCTCATGAAGTGTGGTTTATTTGAATATGTAACTTAGGCCAAAAGACTAAGTAGGAGGTGTGGTGAAAAGAAAACGTAAATCAAGAAGTGCAAAGAAGTCCCCCTTGCTCCATGGTTCTGTGAAAGATGGAACCCCTCCATACAAAAAAGAGAGAAAAAGAAAGGAAGAATGTAAAAGAAAAAGAACGAAAAAGTTGTGAAAGTTGCAAAAGAAATGGGGTGTTCGATATTCCTTGAGAGGTGAATAACGAGGTGAATTTTGAGTATTGGTGCAAATGTTGAAGAAAAGGAAAGAAAGTGTTGTTCATGCCACATTTCATGAGAATAGCAACCACTAAGCCTAAAGGGCCACACCTTTACACTCAGCCCCGTTATAGGACTTGAAAATACCTTTTTGATCTTGAGTTAGCTGAAACGATTGTTGGTTGGAAAATAAGGGCAAATCGATGGGTGAAGTCATGCATGTGTTGATCTTTGTGAGTGTGAGAGTTGTATGTGATTTCGGAACTATAAAGTGTTGAACCATTGTGTGTTCATATGGAATCATCTTTGTGTGAGGGCATTTTAGTACCTTTGTTGAGCTTGCACTTGCATTTGAAGCAAGTATTGTGAACTTTAGAATCTTTAGAAGTAGGTATTGTGAACTTGAATCTTTGAGTGCACAATTGATCCTTGCATGAGTAAGTTGAGGCTTGTTGTGTACATTCATGATTGAGTCTTGTGTAGCACTGTTTGTGAGATCCTTTTTGAACTGTTGAACATGAGTTTTATTTGAGGACAAGCAAACGTTTAAGTTTGGGGTGTTGATGAGACCAAGATTTGGACTCATTTAGGGCTTTATTTACAATGATTTAGTGTCCTCAAATGCTTATTTTGTGCCAATAACTAATGTAAAACCCTTGATTTCCAGGTATATGGATTGTTGAACAAAGCAAGGACACTAATATGCAAAAAGTAACGAAGCTAGCTGAAAGAATGAAGAAAAGCAAGCTTGGTGATCGCCAAGTCCACTTGGTGCTGCCAAGTCCACTTGGTGCTCGCCAAGTCCACTTGGTGAGTCCCCAACGCCTACTTGACCACCTAAAGTTCCAGTGTGCCAAGCCCTGAAGGAAAGAACCAAGTTAGCGAGAGAAAGGAATAGTCGGTGGATCGCTGAGTGGTTCCGCGATGCAGTGTTTAATCGCCCAAAGTTACAGACCTTGAGGATGCTGAAAGCCAAGGAAAAAAGGCAATGGAATTGACCAAAGGGTGGACCGCCATGTGGATCGGTGAGCCCGACTTACATCGCCAAGTGACTCTTCGAAGCACATTTTTGATGACTATAAAAACATTTTTGAACATTTAGTTTAGAATCAATTATCAAATTATCAATTATCATATCAATTACTCTTTAGAACAAATTTTTATGAAGTTTTGAACTGTGAAACAAGTTTTCGCTAGTTTTCCTTAGCTTTGAAAAATTGAAGTTTTCACTTTTGAGAAATAGGAAGTGGGTCTGTGACATTCTTCAACCTGGACCATTTTAAAGGAGAAATTAATCTTACCCAATTGATGAAAACACAATTTGGTAACGATTTTTATCTTCTTATGATATCTAGCTAAAACCCCAATTCTTGAGTTGTGATTATGTGATTATGGGCTGATTTAGTTTATGGGTATTGCTAATTGTTAGTTTAAATGCTATTTATAAGTGAGTTCAATCCTTAATTGTGGTTTAATTTAAGAATTGTAGTTGCAACTTCAATTCTACCCTTGTGTTTTTGGCTTGCTCGAGAGAGAGGTTTTAAAACTAAGATTATTGATTGATGGTCTGTGGGTGTTGGGTTGTCATGGGTTCAGTTCGAGAGAGTGAATCCTCAACCCTTTTCCACTCATTCAGCTCGAGAGAGTGAAAGGACGAAGGTGTGGGCTGGTCTTATTTTTCATGTTTGTCGATGTTCGAGAGAAATCAATTTGATTTGGGGTAAATTATTTGAGAGCAAGTTTATCTCCTCTATAGTCTAGCTTACTCACTAATACCTAGCTATTCTCTAATAGTTTCAATTACCCATTTGTCTATGTTAGCTTATTATCTAATCATATCCCAAAAACCCATCTCATTATTGTTATTTCGTATTGTTTGCTGCTGTTGTAGTTGATAATTTCGAACCAAAACCCCCCATTTTCCATTCATGTTGTCCCCTAATTTGAATAATGTTTTTATTCGATAATTTATATTCTTATGACTGATTTGACCAAGTTCATACTTTACTATTGAATCTTAAGCATGTACCGCTCCCCATGGGATTCCACCCCAACTCATTTAGCTGGGTTATATACTAATTAATGATTGTTGATGCTTAGAATTGGATGAAGTGTCTTTGATAAGGTTATTCAATAACCCGATCGAATGTCAATCTTAGAGAATTAACTTGCTCTTAAAGTTTGTCAAACAAATGATCTATCCTTGGGAGAGGATATTTGTTCTTAACGGTAACCTTGTTCAATTGTCGATATTCAATACACATCTGAAGCGAACAATATTTCTTCCTAACAAACAAAACTTGAGCACCGCATCGAAAGATACTTGATCAGATGAAACGTTTATCCAACAAATCTTTTATTTGCTCCTTTGATTCCTTAAGTTCTGCCAGAGTTATACGATAAGGAGGAATGGAGATAGGTTTCGTATCTGGGAGAAGGTCAATACCGAAGTCTATTTTCCTTTCGGGAGGAATACCGGGTATATCATCTCAAAATACTTCTGGAAACTCATTTATAATGAGGACCGACTCAAGGGTAGGGGTATCGAAATCTATATCACTCACCCTAACTAGATGGTGTATGCATCCCTTAGAAATCATATTTCTAGCTTCAAGACAATACACAAACTGACCCTTAGGAATATAATTTCCCCCTTTCCACTCTAGGATGGGTTCATTTGGAAACTGAAACTTGACTACATGGGTTCTACAATCAATAGAAGCATAACACGAATGCAACCAATTCATACCAATGATTAAAAATCTACCATATCTCTATAAGATAAACACGAGTGATTCTATGGGACAAGGAGACGGGACGCTTTCTATAGACCCTCTTAGTGTAATATCCCGTAAAAACTAGTAAGACCTAGCTAAGGCTTGACTAAATCTAGTAGGTTGAACTAGAGCCTCACATGTTAGTTTATAGTTGGAAACTTGTTTAAATGATGAAAAATATCTTTTGAAATTAGTTTGAGGATATTTGAGATCAAACGTCAAGAAACGACTAAAATGTCTGGAAACTAGTCATTTGAACTTGTGAATTGTAAGGGTCTTGTCGTAGAAATTTGTAGTGTTATTTGAGGGTGAAAACTTGTAGAAGTGACTCCTACATTTAGAACACTGTGTTTAGGGGTTAAACGTCCGAGTACGACTCCCCTAGGACCACTCGAGGGGTCCTAGAAGAGGACCCCAAAACAGTCCCCCAAAGCTGTCTAGACAGCAAACTTGCAGCTTTTTGATGGTGATCTACGGAGCCATTCCACACCCCTTAGATGAAACCACGGTACATGTATGGACCTCGTGGTTCCATACTTATAATATTTAGGAGCCTTCAACATTTGGACCCTCAGTCCCAAACCACGGAAGCCATCCACGGCCAGTAGTTAGACTGATCTACGGTCCGTGGAAGGCCAACCGTAGATGGAACTGTTTTGTTGGCAATTTTGTTTAGTTGAGGGTTAGTTATTTAATTAGTTATGCAAGGGGGGGTTAAGGAAAGTCGGTTAGGAGTTAATTAAATGAGTTATATAAACTTATAAGTCCCTAAACTAATCCATTTAATTCACCACAAGTCAAGACCCCAAATCAAAACCCTATTCCCTTTTTCTCCCAAAGTCTTCTCTCCAAGAACACCATTGAAGACCAATGAAGAAACCAACCTAGGGGATTTAAGATGGGGGATTTATCTTAGTATTTTCGTTGGTTTCTACACCTAAGGGATGGTGGTTTTCATCCATGGGTAGCTATCACCTATGGAGCCCTCTCAAAAGCTTTCAATTCAAATTCTAGAAAACTTAAAATGCTAGGGTTTCAACTCAACCCAATGGATTCATTTCAAAGTTGTTCTAAAAGACTGATTTACATTTTTTATGGATTATATTACTAATTTAAGATGATTATAACTTCAAATCTAAAGAATCCATGATTTTTCCCCCAACCCTCGCTATGGCTTTTCTCTAGACAAAGAATGTGGTTATAAGTCGATTCAATTGATTGAATTAGAGTTGTTAATGATGTAATTACATGATATAAGTATAATTATACATGTATTCTTGATTAACCTATGAATCTAAGATGAAATTGACAAGATCTAGGTTATCTCATAAAGAGGCAAATTGAGGGGTTAGAAGTGATCTTCTAGGATTGATGATCTTCATGTTTAATTGCCTTGGATTAGATCACCTAGACATGAATTGATCATGATGAATCTTGTAGACATAGACTAAATTTATTAATATCATATTGGTTATATTGTTGGTTTATGATGTTCTTCTACCTAAAGTGCCAAATCTAAAAGGATAGACTTGATCTTGACTCTTGGCTTTGAAGGATAATCTATGAAGGTATGTTATGATGAAGTTATATTTTATGAGTTGATGACCAACTTGTAGTGGAGGAGTTTACTTATCATGTATCTCTTGTATGAATGGATTGATCCACTTATGGTGGATGTGCTTACTTGTCAATGTGTATTGTAGTGTTGAGATAAGGTCTCTCTTCCCTAAAACCCTAGATATGACTAGGTATGATGTGTTATGAATACGAATAATATGTTGTGATCATTGTGGTGTTATGCATGTTGAATTGTATGTGGTTGTATTGTGGAAGGACCCTGCTCACATATCCCTTTAATATGAATATATGATTCTCTACATGCCATGAATGATCTAGTTGAATGATGAATGGATCCATGTCTATTGTATTAATGTTAGATATGTGATTACCTGCTCTAAGATCTTTAGATGCAATATATGTGAATTGTGCATGAGTTGGGATATGATGTAAATGTTGTGACCCCTTTTACAAGGGAAGTGTCTATGATGATAATGTCGTTGTTGTTGTGCCATTCTGAGACAATTCTGCACACACACACTCCATGCATAAACATGAATATGATATGTCTATGTTGTCAATTGAAAGGCTAATTCTCATATGCGCCTTTACTCACTATTATGCACGAAATGTACATGACCATGAAGATATGACTATGTACGATATGATATGATTATTTACGATATGCTATGACTACACATGATAAGTTAAGATTATCGTAGTAACGTTGTGTTGTATGAAAGGTTATTCTCATGAACACATTACGAATATAATGTGAAAGGTTTACTAACATGTTAACGATTCTAAGGTTGAGAGGACATTCTCACCCTAATGAATCTTAAGCCATTATGATGTATGTTGGTTTGAGTGCCTAGTGCATTCTTGTATAAACCTAAATTAAGAAAATACTTTATATGACTCATAAAAGGAATTATGCTTAGCACCGAGTGGATATATGAATATGAGATGGGTTCCTTCACGTTAGTAGTTGGTTCACATTACAGTGTCTCATGAGATGGAAACCCGCACGTTAGTAGTATAAGGTTTCTAGTAGCAATCTCCATATCCCATAACTACGTGCCCCCGTAGGTATTAGCTAGTGGATCCACCTAGAAGATATTATGTATGTTCTACCTTAGTCAAGTAGGACCTCTCTTTTCAGTGTGAGAGTAGAACACCAGATTCCATGTAGCTCACATGGTCTATGTCGGTTAAGGCTAATATTCCTGATATGAAATGAATACAAGCTATGATAAGAATATGGACTCTAATTATGACTTCTTAAGAGGTACTACTTAGTATGGGTGGTAGTATGGGATGCTATATATACATTGCACAAGTGGACTTTAAGAGGGTTTATAGTTAGGTTCCCTTATGTTATGAAGATTTATGAATTATGTATGTGTGATATGAATGAATGATAAGGTTGACTTTACTTATTACAAGTTATGATTATGAATGTCTCCTTACTTATGTATGTTGGCTATGAATGAATAAAAAGTAAGATATGTATGTTGTTGGGGATCTAAATGTGATACTTAGCATGTGGTAGAGTTATGGGACCGTACCTTTGCACTGCACTAGTATGACTTTGGGTTGCTTATATGTTAGTATGAACTTATGTTAAGTATGACCATGGTGGCCTAAAAGTGATAATTAGTGTAGATAGGACTATGGACCCTATATATGCATTGCGCAAGCGGAGCTTAGGGTTACTTATGTTGTTGTTCTATTATGATGTTATGGTCTTGATATGTGACTATGCTTGTGTATTATGTCTTGTAATAGATGGTATGTGCATTATGACTATGTTTGGAGACTATGCCTATGGTTATGTTGTTATCCTTGTGCTTTGATGAACTATGTGTGAGTTGTTTATGACTTATGTTGTCCAAGTCTTTTAAGAATGATATTCAAAAGTGCATAACTTGGTTCCAACTAAAATGTCCCCTTTCTAGCATGATTTAAATGTTTTTTATGCATAGCTACCATACTTAGTACATTCTTGTGCTAACCCATACTTCTATGTTTTCTACAATGTAGGGGGTTGGCTTATGGAGATGGTATCCTTTGTTCAAGCATGGAATAAGTGATCCTCCAAGCTTTATGATGAGTCCTCAAGTTCGGGGATGAACATCTTATGTAGTAGTTTTCTTAGTAGATTCTTTTAGTAGTTTTATTATAGAACTATTGTAATGGTTGTATCCCTATGTGTCTAAGTATTCGATTGCACTAGAGAGCCAATGAGACAGTGTTTAGACTCATTTCTATTTTTATAAAACTGACTTCGATTATTGAAGAAGTTTTAATTTTCCGCTTTTATTCTATGACATATACAATGATGTATCCTAAGGGCTTGTATGAGACCCCTTCGGGGTCTAGTACGCCATATCACGTCTAAGGTGTAGTCTCAGGTCATGACACTTAGCCACAACAGAATCACCAACAGAGTTAGAGACATAAAATGGATCTAAAAACACATCCAGAAGAATATCAAACCTCGTAGCCACATATGGATTCATAAAAGACAAGGTAGCACCGGGATCAAGTAAAGCATAAACATCAAGTTAGAAGTCTTTCAACATACCAGTAACCACATTAGGAGAACCCTCTTGATCTTGATGAGTTTGAAGTGCATACAATCAGTTTTTCTTTGGAGCACTTGAACAAGAACCACTAGGAAAAGCTTGCTTACCCTCTCTTCCTTTAGCCGTAAGCATAGGAAGATCCCTTATATTATGACCACTTTTAGTACAACAAAAGCAACCATCCGTGTTGACTAAGCACTTACCCTCGTGATTCTGTCCACACATATGTAAAATCTTGAAAACCTAATGACCTAAGTTAGAGACTAACATGTAGTCTAGTAGCCTAAATGGAGTTAAACGTAAATATTAGAGTCCTAAAATGACCTCCCTAAGTTAGTACTAATGTTTTAGTCTCTAAACGTCAAGGCATGGCACCCAAGGACCCCCAAGGGTCCTTGAGGATGACCAAGGAACTGCCCAAAAGCTGTCAAAAAAAAGTATGACCCACGAAAAGGGAACCCACGAGCCGTGGGTGGACTCATGCCCCATAGGTGGGGGTAGTGAGTCAGGGCTAGATCTCCCTCAAAACCTCCAAGTTCCAGTAACATTCCACGATTTAGCAGCATGGCTCGTGACCCACTCACGCCTCATAGGTAAGGTCTTGTGAGTGGGTGGCTTGAGTCGGCCAAGAAGAGGGGCTACATACCCAAACCACAGACCTGCAAGACTGGGCGTGAGCCCACCTACGGTCCGTGGGTGGTAGGCGTAGGTCCCCTCCAGTAAAAGCTGTTAAATAATCGGCCAAGACTTAGCCGAAGCCAATAATTCTAAGAGTTATTATATTAGTGTGGGGTCATTTTAATTCATTATTTTAGACCTATATAAATACTTCTAAGTCCTTAAACTCCACTTAACACTTCATAACTAACAAGACAAAAAACTAGAAACTACCTCTCCTCTCCAAAGATCCTCTCTCTAAGACTCCATTGAAGAGCAAGAACGAGGTCAAGCTAGGGGTTCAAGAAATAGTCTTTCTTCTCTAATTCCTTGTGGAAATAAAGCTAAGGTATGGATTTTTTCATCTTCGGGAAGCTATCACCCAAAGATTCCCTTCAAACTATGTTTTTAAGATTCCAAATCCCCAAACATAGGGTTTTCAATCTGTGTCATGGGTCTGCTTCAAAATCAATTTAAATTGTTTAATTATGGTTCACTATGGTTGATTATGATGATTTATGATTGGAATGTTGGAGTACTGTTGAATTATGATGAAAATTCATGCTTAAAGTGACCAATGATACTAACCTACGGTTCGAGTGTCTACGATCGTCGATAGTATAGTAACCCAACTAAAGGTTGGGGTCGTGTCCCAAGGGATTGGTTTTGAGAATTAGTAGAAAAATAAAATTTAGTTCTAATTAGTCGTAGCTAAAGACATTAATGATTAAATACATAGTAAATTAAAGGGGGTGACACGAAAGTGTCAAATATCAATTGGGGGTTTTATCATAAGTAGTAGAAAACAACAAAAATTAGCAAGAAAATCAAATATGGGGAAGAGTTCTTGGGGTGTGACCGCAATACAAGTTGACATAAGTAGTTGGGTACATGATTTTGAAAGGAAATTTGTAAGATAATAGTGACTAGGTTAAGATTTAAATGGAAATAAGTTCCCTCTCGGGCAACTTACCCCGTTTCCAATGCGTTCCTCTCGGACACCCATTTTCCTCATGAAGACCAGCCTATGCCTTACACTACTCACTCTCTTGAGCTGAGTGTTAGGATATAAGACTAGGGTTCACCCTCTAGGGCGGAACCTCATGTCGACTCACTCCTTAGGCCATCAGTCTAGTGGTATTGGTTTCGTGACCTCCCTCTCGGGCAAGCCGAAAACACATGGGTGACTATGTATTTGCAACTACAAACCCTTCTGGTTAAACCACAACCACTAGGTGAAATCACCATTAAACTACATCTAACCCATCAGCAAGCAAGACCCAACATTAATATCAACTCATATTTGCTAAATCACATCCCAAGAATGGGGGGTTTTAGCCACACATCAAGAAATAACAAAAGACACCTCAAAAGATTGTGAAATCAAATATGTATAAGAAATTAATCCTTGATTTAATCAAAGGAAGAAGAATGGAGAAGACCCACTTCAAACTTGGGGAAGATGAAACCCTTCTTTCTTCAAGTCTCCGAAAAAAACCCTCTCCAAACTTGAGAGAAAATATCCAAAAAAAGTACTATTCTATTCTGGATATTAAAATAAATGTTCGACTCCTTAAAATTAATAATAAGTTTAGTATTTATAGACTTCAGAAAATAGTGTTGGTGGATCATTCGGCGATGTTAGTTGGAATCACCGGTTAACTCGGTGATTCGCCCTTTGGTGTAGTTCATCGCCATCTTGCACTAGCCCTCAGCATCGTCGTGCTCTATGTCATTGGGCAACATAGTACTGCTTCGCGGATCTATTCGGCAGAACGCCAACTACTCCTTTCATCGCCTTTTTTACCCTGCTCCTCTAGGACTTCGCATACTGGAAGAAAGGGGAATGCGTCCCTTCTGCGAATCGCCAAGTGTGCTTGGTGATGCTCAGGCCTCAGCATCTTCGTTCTTTTCACCCATTTTGTTCCTTTTTGTGCCTAAGTGTCCATGCTTTCACTAAAACTTTAAATACCTGAAGCTTAAGAGTTTTCATTAGATATTTACACAAAATAAGCATTCGAGGACACTATTCTTATCAAAATAAAGCCCTAATTGAGTCCAATTTGTGGACTCATCAACACCCCCAACTTAAACTTTTGCTTGTTCTCAAGCAAACTCAAGTTAGGTCGTTCAAAATGGGGGTCTCAAACACTGCTACACAAGACTCAATCATGAACGTACACAACAAGACTCAAATTACTTATGCAAAGATCAACTGTATACTTAAAGATTCAAGTTGTGACACACCATTACCAAAGATTCTTATGCTCGCAATACTTGCTACTTGTGCAAGTGCAAGCTCAACAAAAAGTATCTAAATGCACTCACATGAAAAATGATTCCGTATTCACACCCAAGGCTAATCAATATAAGATCAGGAATCAGATGCAACACTCACACTCAAAAAGAGGAACACAATGCATGTTTTCACCCATAGGTTTGCCCTTATTTTCCAATCGACTTTCGATTCGGTTTACTCAAAGGGTGTTCAAAAGAGTTTCAAACACTCAAGGGTAGGCCACAAAAGAGGTATATGTCAAATTTGGCTCACACTCTTTAAAGTTGCCTAAGATCATAACAAGAGGACACCTTCTAAATCAATTAGACTAACAGGGCAAATTTTGGGTTTATTCTGATATACTATGAGTTTACGGTATTTCTAATACATTTCACTTACAAGTTGTGTGTGTCTAGGGCCTTTTTGTATTGGTATTTATGTGTTTTTATCATATCTTGCAGGAAAGATGTTCAGGCGCGAAAGTATAGAGACAGCTAAAAGAAACGTAGAAAAAGGGCATTCACGGAGGTTATCTATGGACCATAGGTCCATTGATGGTCCGTAGGTGATGAACATAGATCAGCAGGCAAGGCATGGAAGGAAAATAAGGGAAATCTGACCAAGTGTGGAACCACAGTGGCCATTGACGGTTCGTAGATTGATCTACGGACCGTACTGTTGATCCGTAGATTGATACTGCGAGGGTTCCAGTACCTAGTTTTTGAAGATTCCAAGTGTGGAGCTACAGAGGGGGATTGACAGACCGTAGATCTATTTACGATCCGTATTGCAGTTCCGTCGTTTGCTTGAGAGAAGTTGATTTTTAGAAGCTGAAAATATTTTCTAAGTCCTACCTGACGGAATGGACTCATGGACCGTGGATCCATTGACGGTCCGTGAGTCAGTCTCGTGGAATGAAGACGCGTGCCTGAACAAACTTTCCTTAATTTGTTTTCCTTTTAACTTAGGATTTGTTTTCTATATATAGGGCATGTAAACCTCATTTTTAGTGGTTAGACATTATTATTCTAGTTTTACTTAGTGACTTTGGAGATTAATTTGCAACCCTAGCAATTATTGATTTCCTAAGTTCGTTTTGAAGATTTTGGCTTCGCAATTCAAGTTGAATTTCTGGGTTTATTATTCTTTTTACGTAAGTTCATGATTTCTTCATCTAAATCTATGAATTGTGTTCTTGCTAATATGGGTAACTAAATCCACAACTAGGGTTGTGGGAACCATGAGCGATTAACAAAGTATGAATAGAGTAAGTAAGCAATTCTTGACTATTATTTTGCATGCGTTGATAATTCTTTCGTTTAGAAGTCTTTTTAAAGGTGTCCAACGTTAGAACTCACCTTGTTATTACTTGCCGGACCAAGGAGGTAATTAACAAGAAAAGAATTATCAACATAGATTTAGTGTGATACTATCTAATAGTCTAGTGTCGATTGGTGCGAAGTAATAACTAAGCCAAACATTGATTATGATGGCTAATATGAGGTATA
>JAJOOR010007814.1:0-31615 GCA_036250505.1 Solanum acaule
CCCCCCCCCCCCCCCCCCCCCCGTCCCCTCTCCAGTCTGTCCCTTGGGAGAATGAATTTTCTTGAAAATATTTTTTTCTTGTCAACTCATAAAAAACGAAGTATAGATAAGAAAGATGATAAGTCGATATTATTAACATCACAAATAATAATAATAAAACAAAAATAGGTCAGTTAAAATCCTTGAAAATTTACATTTGTGAAATCGACATAAAAAATATGATGTTGGTATTAGATTTTGTGAATTACTAAGGGATTGATGGAATGGAGGTAGTAGGCAGAGTTGGAAATGAAGATGGAGGAAGAGGTGACTAAGGAGGAGTTTGTGCTTCAATGGAGAAGAAGTTATATTTGGAAAAACAATTATAAAAAAAAAAAGATTAAAAGTTTTTGGCAATTAAGAAAATTCACATATTTTTTTATAAGTTAATATATATAAAAATAATATTTAAAGTATTAGTTATATATTGACTAGTAAAAAAAATATCATGAGTACGATTTTATACATTTAGTTTTTTTTTTAAATCATGGGCTTTTAGAAGAGTGAATGCGCTCACTATGCCACGTCAATCCTTATGGGTATATTTAAATCACTTGAGAATTGTTAAGAAGATATTTAAATACCCGTATAATTAAAGTGTTAAAGTAAGATTTGCTATCAAATTTGAGGGTGATTTTATTTTTTATCTCTAGAAAATAATATTAGATTTTACAATAAACTTCTAGAAGAATAGTCTACTTATAATATTAATGAACTTAAACAAAAATATATAAACACATAGGTTTAAAAATAAAATATTATATATATTAAAAGATGTGACATAAATTAGGCTTTAAAATGGTAAAAAATTATTCAGAGGATAATATATAGATATATAGGTGATGTGAAAACTCTATATGACTTTATTCATATTTATCTTTTTTTCCTCTCTTTTTAGGGATTTTTGATATTTAAATATTTTGATTAATGTTTTATTTTTTATCTATAATTAATGTAATTAAATTATATCAACATTTATTAGTAAAAAAGAATCAACCCTGCGTCTCCCCCACGGCTAAAGATCATGATTAATTCATTAAATCTTCTTATACAATTTTTTAACTTTTCATCTTTTCTTTTAATTAGTATTTATACTCTCTTTTTTTTGTCAATAAACCTTTTTTCTGTCTCAAAATCAATTGGGGAGGTGAAGTCAATGTCTCCTTTCATAATAATTCCTATAAATCTCTAACTATTTATGCCATAGAGAAATACTTTATGTTCACCAATTGCTCCTTTTTGATAGGATTGTTTAGGCAGTACAGGTATCATTTTATTTTATTTTATTTGTTTTTGTTTGAAAATATTAATATTATATAAGATTTTAATAATGATATTGTGTGTCATACTTTTATCATTACCATTTTAGATGATTATTTTATTATTTTGCTATTTTATAGATTCTTGAATTTATTTGGTTTGCTATTTTATAAATTCTTGAACTTATTTGGGAAAAAAAATATTATAATTATATTATTTTGAATTTTGATTTCTCAATTTTAATAATGATATTGTGCATCATACTTTCATCATTACCATATTAGATGACTACTTTTTCAATTGTTTTGCTATTTTAGATTCTTGAAATTTATTTGGTTTGCTATTTATAAATTCTTGAATTTATTTGGAACAAATTATCATATTTGTATAATTGTATTTTGTCATGTTGCCATATTGCTTAATTCTTTTGTTTAATTATATTCTAATCTAATGTCGTTTTTAATTTAAATTTTGATTTCTCAATTGATGAGTTAAATTTCATTTCGGATTATTTTCACATTAATGTGTAAAATACCATTTTTTCTAATTCATATTATATCATGTTGCGGATTATTACAACATATATTATTCTACTTTTTGTTTTAATGTGGATTTTAGGGGTAAGTACAAAAGATGGATGGAGTTTTCACATTAATAATTGCTTATCAATAATATTGTCTTTGTTTTCTAACGCATACTTATATTGTAGATTAATTGCAATTTGATGACTTTTCTTTATAATAAATGTTGAAAAGCATTGTAAAAAAAATTAAATATAGAATCTTAATACTTTTCTTTTATTTCAAACAATTTCTTTAAGGAAGAGGTTTTGAGGCTAGTAATTATATATATATTTTAATTAAATACTTTGGACCAGTGGTCCGTTTATTTCTCTTCACCAAAAAGTCATACAAACAATCAGAAAATAAGCCCAAAATAAGAAATGTTCAGCTTTTACCCATATTAGGAAGTTTAAGACTAGCTAAGTACTAGTCTTCCCCTAAAATAGGGTTTCCTAATTAGAGCTTCCCATAAATCCCAATCCTACTCTCCGCCGCTCCCATGTTTCTTGTTCCCTTCTCCTTGTCGTTGCTCATTTTCTTCCTCTGGTCATTAATGTGCTCCATCCGTGGTTGTGTAAGTGTTGTATCAGCTAACAAAGGTATTTGTTTTTCGATGTTGTTCCACCTCCAACTAAACCAACAACTAACTTCATCTTTTTTCCAGATGTGAAATCCGGTGTAGGCGTTTGTAGTTCAAGATGAACTTTTTGCTGGGATTTAACCATGACACTCCTCATGAAGGCTTTGAGGTATATCGACCTGCTGGATCGAGTTTGCACTTCCAGTGATTTATTGGTTTGAGATCCTCCCTTTTTGCTTGTCCTTTTTTGTGAGTTGAGGTAGCTCTAGGCTAGAAAGCTTCAATACAACTAGATCGTCTCTTAGAAGACAAAACTCTGTTCTATACATATTATCGTTGTGTATTTCTGATTTGTAACTGCACTTAGCTTAGCTTGTTGGCTTAATCCTCCTTGTTTTAATTCTCAATGACGGAATTTGTTGTTTGTCTATGTTAATGATCCGTCTTCCTTTGCTTGGTAGATTGTAGAAACTTCTTACTTCTATCTTCTCTGCTTGATCTAGGGCCATATTTGCTTGACAGTCTGCGAACTGATTAGCTTCCCGAAATATATGCATTATTTGAACTTGTTTCCTTGATATATTCTGTTGTATGTCCTCTTATCTTTTCCATTTGTGATCAAGGCACTTTCCACTGCTTTAGAAGCATGTGTTTGAGTGTCAATGAATCAGTTTCCAGTATAATTTTCTTAAAGTTACGAGTATCACAAAACTGCGTCGCTTTCAGTACCCCTATAATTTCAGCCTCCATATTTGTTGCATCCCCTATGGTTTGGGCTTCTGCATATATTATATCTCCCCTGTTGTCTCTTATGCTGAAGCCATATGAACTTTGTCCAGGATTTCCCCTACATGCACCATTTGTATTACATTTTACCCATCCTATTGCTGGTTTTTCCCAGTAGTACACTATTCTATAGTATAGTGTTGGCTTGTAAATACTAAGAGTGGTAAGTATGCCCATCCAATCCTGAGATCCTCCTCTAACCCAAGGATATTTTACTTTTATTAGCATTTGGACTGTGTGTTGACATTGCCCCAGTAGTCTAGCATATGTCACCTCCTTTCCATGTTTTCTAGCATTCCTCCTTTTCCATAACTCCCACAAAATAATTGCTGGTATTGCCTTGAGGATTTGCTTCTCCTTACATTGTCTTGGCCAGTCCCACCAAATAGTATTAAGTTGTTGCAAGTGAACTCCTTCGATGCTAATACCTGCACATGAAACAAAGTGCTTCCATAGCTTTTGGGCTATGGGAGCTGTTTGAAAAAGGTGTTATATTGTTTCCGCCTCTCCCACATTACAGTGGTAACATTTGGATGCCACATGTACTCTCGTTCTTTTAAAAACATCATCTGTGGGAATTCGCCTTTGCCATACCCTCCAAAGAAAGAAGGAGATTTTAAATGGTAGCCCCTTGATCCATATATTATTCATCCATTCTTTCTCTTCTCTTTTCTGCCTTGTTTACTGAAAAGCTGATCTAACAGTGAAGTCTCCTTGATTATTTCCCATCCACCATGCCTTGTCTGATTCAACTATGTTCATATTGGGATTAATAGTCTCCAGAATGTATTCCACCATTTCCTCAAATAACAATTAACTTAGTCTTACTGTGTCCCATTGACCATTATGGATCATCTTTTGAACCTCCACTTCCTCCTCTACTCCTTTTAATTTCTGTGTAATATAGAGCACCTTGCTTAGTCCAGTTGTCCAGCCAGAAACTAGCAGTACCTTCCTTCTGTTGCCTACATATTTCATGCTCCACATCTTCTCTGATTGTTACCATTTCCCTCCAGACCTGTGAGGCACCTCTATTTTGAGCCATTATGAGATGATAATTTTTACAATACTTAATCCACAAAAATGTGCTCCACAAAGATGTCTGAGTTCTAAAAACCCACCACAGTTTAGCAAATAGGACATTAGATATATCATAGAGGGATCTTAAGCCTAATCCTCCCTCACTTTTTGGGTAGAACATATCCATCCAAGTTACCCAATGTTTACCTCTTATTCCAGCATAGTTTCCCCAGAAGAACTTAGCAAAGAGCTGATGGATTTGGTCTATAACACTCTTTGGTGGAGACATAGTAGATAACATGTAGATCGGAATCTATTACAGTACATGATTCATCAATATATATTTTCCACCAAACGATGGGAACCTGTTCTGCCATGAGAATATTCTAGCAGCAATCTTTTTGATTAAACCTTCAAAGTAGCTTCTGTTCTTTCTTCCATAGTATATAGGAATAGGACAACCTAGATATGTGAACGAGAAGTTACCAGGCCTAATCCCAGTCAGCTTCCTCAGTCTTACTGCGATAATCAAAGGAGTCTTGTCATGTAGGTAGAAAAAGTTCTTTTCCTTGTTAATCATCTGACCCGATACCCTTTCATAATCGCCTCAATACCTTCATCATTTGGATCACTGAATGCTCGTCTCCTGAGCCAAATAAAATTGTATCATCGGCATATGCCAGATGATTAATTTTAGGGGTCCATTTGGGCATTCTGAATCCTCTAAGACTCATGATCATTGAGTTGATTGAGGCTTCTGGATATAATACCTCAGCAGCCATGATGAACAAAGTTGGAGACAGAGGATTCTCTTGTTTTAGTCCTCTAGTTGAGTGAAAGAAACCATGACTTTGTCCATTAATCTGTACTGAGTACCAATTTGCAGAAATCAATCGCCAAACCATATCTATTATCATCTCTGAAAAACCAAACTGTCGTAGGACTTTAGTTAGGAATATCCAAGCCACTCTATCATATGCCTTAGCCATATCCAACTTCACCACTACATTTGCCTCCTTGCTTCTCAAGTGTATATCCCTGATAATTTCCCAAGCCAATAATATATTCTTCGTGAATTTGCATCCGAAAAAGACAAGTCATATGCATTTATTTTATTTATAACTTAAAGTGTATATTCTAATTTTTATACTTATTACTATATCACAACTTTATAAAAAAAAACGTATTTAAATGGATAAAAGTATCTTAATGTTCAATTATTACTACTTTAATACTTCCTCTGTCTAATAATAGTTGTTCCCTATTGACTTGACACACCTTTAAGTAGTAAATGATAGGGGTAATTTTACCAAGCTATTGCTATTAAATATTAGTCATCCAAATGATTAAAATTCATTAAATTCAACTAAAAGAATTATGTCAACTATAAAAACTTCTTAAACTTTTCAATCCAATAACTACATTCTTAGATTCACAAGAAATCCAGCATGTTTTTCCTTGAAAATAAATTATGGTGTCAAACTTCTGATAGCTTTCAAACTCAATAATTTTGCTCGTTATATCTTCAATCTTCACTTTTGAATCTTCAATATTCCGTTTTGAAGCTCGAACCTTTTTATCCACAATATTGGAGCCTTCAAATTTAATAATATTAGAACTTTTAAGTTTTTTTTTTTCCCGGATACATTATCAAGCTCTTTTTTGTTTCTCTTTCTACTTCTTTAAAAATTATGCTTATAATATTATTGACAATTGAGAAAATTCTAAAGAAGTAATGCATATAGCAGTATTAGGTACTGAAATGGAAGGACATGTTTAATTAAGAAATGTGATTGGCTATTTATTAGATTTTGAAATGAAAATCTAACTTTGACTTGTAATTCCAAAGTGTTGGGAAATGAATTCAATAGTCTGATTTAGTAAGGGTAAAATGGTAGAAACAGGTAAATTATCCATGAATTTCATAAAGTGGAAAAATATTGTTGTTCATCTAAAATTTTAGATGGACAATAATACTTTTCCACTTTATGAAATCCATGGATAATTTACCCGTTTTTATCCATTTTACCCCTATTAAATCATATTTTTGAATTCATTTCCCAATACTTTGGAATTATAAATCAAAGTTAGGCTTTCAATATTTAATATATAGCCAAGCACATTTATTATTAAAATTCGTCATTCCATTCCAATACCTAATACTCCTTCTGCTACTTGCATTACTTCTTTAAAATTCTCTCAATTGCCAATGATATTATAATTTTTTTTTTTTGAAGAAACAGAAAAGAGCTTGATAATGTATCAAACAAAAATCTTAAAAGTTATTGTTAAAGTTGAAGGTTCCAATATTGTGGATAAAAAAGTTCAAGCTTCAAAAATGAATATTGAAGATTCAAAAGTGAAGATATAAGGATCAAAGTTATTGAGTTTGAAAGCTATTAGAAGTTTGACATCATAATAAAACATACTTGATTTCTTGTGAATCTAAGAACATAGTTATTGGGTTGAAAAGTTCAAGAAGCTTTTATAGTTGACACAATTCTTTTAGTTAGATTTAATGAACTTTAATCATTTGGATGACTAATATTTAATAGGAATATTTGGTAAAATCACCCTTATCATTTACAATTTCTTAAATGATGTGTCAAGTTAATAATGAATAACTATTACTCTCTCCGTCCACTATTGTTTGTCAGGTATACTAAAAATAGTTGTTCAAAATTAATTGTCAATTTAAACAATTAGTCACTTTTTTTCAATTCTGCCCTTAATAATTACATAACTACTAGTTTCAAAAAGTAGTCATTTTAAAGTTACAAAACTACTTTAATGTAAAAAAGTTGTTTTTACGGTTTTCAAAAAGTACAAATCATTTTAATAATGATTGATAATAGGGTTATATTAGTCAAATTGCACATTTTATTAAATTTTTCATAAGGATTGTGCATGATCTTACCCTGACAAACAATAGTGGACGGAAGGAGTATTAGACAGAGAGGGTAAAACTATGTGTTAAAATGAGTTAGAGTTTAGCATTTAATTTATTTAAATTTGACGATCCACACTAGATATTTTTTCTTAAATTGATTTTAATATTTTTTTTTCATTGCGCAAAGAGCGACCATGTTTACTAGTTTAGGATGATTTTGATTCACTACATCTACTCTTAATATTTATGAAATGATAATGACGATTGCAAAATGAACTCCAAATTCACATGAAATGCAAATTAAGTTTTCCCCTCTCGCTATCACATCTTATATATACAACACCAGCCTTAGAAGCTGAGTCTACACTTCTGAGCTTTCTTTCAGAGAGCTAAAAACTCATTTTTATTTATGATTTTTTTCTGGGATCGCCGGAAAATCAAAATTCCGGTAACCCAAGTAGTTAATTGAAGAAAATAAAGTATTTTCGTAATTCAATATATAGATTAACTAAATGGCGAAAGGTCGAAAGCTGACCATCAGTATGAGTGAAAGGTATTTAGGAAGTTACAGTTACAATCATGGAAATCAAACAGTCAACGAAACATCGGAATTTGGAGAAGATGATGTTTGGTCAACCGTTGATGATATGGTGGTCAACGGTGGCGACGATGATCATTTGATGAACAGCGCTTTTGATTCACGCGCGACCGCAGAGAGTGACGTCGGAAGTTTTAGGAGCAGCCGCCGACGCCAAGCTGGAGGAGGCGGCGGCTTGTCATTGGCTTTTGATGATGATGCAGGTAAAGCCACGTCATCGTATCGGATCATTCATCAATTTCGTGGACAAGACAGCCTGGCAGTGCAGTCTCCACGTGGACGCCACATGGTGTCCTCGGCTCCCGTGAATGTTCCTGATTGGTCAAAGATATATCGAGTTGACTCGATTGAGTCATTTCATGACTCGGACGATGGTGTTGATGATCATGAGTTGGATATGGTTCCGCCACATGAATATTTAGCTCGTGGATATGGTAGGTCACGAAAATCAACAACCGATTCGATGTTTGAAGGCGTGGGAAGGACATTAAAGGGTCGGGACATGAGTCGAGTTCGAGATGCTGTGTGGAGTCAGACCGGATTCGATGGCTAAGTTGATTCATCAATAATTATTGATATATATATATAGTTGTTTATCGTTAGTGTAATTTTTATTTTTATTTTTTGTTCTTTGGGCAATGATTCAAGCCGAATGAATATAGTTTCAGTGAGTCAACCAGGCTGTGATTGAGCCCAATTATATGATTTGATGTTTTCCTTCTCTATATATTTTAATTTGTTTGGTTTCCTTATTTTTAAAATTTCATTATAATAATGTCTTTTCTTTTACAATTTTTTACAAAATATGTTTAGAATCACATGATTAAATGATATTTGATATATTTTTCATTTAAAATCACAAAATTTTTAATTACTTTTTTTTATCAATTAAAAATCAGACAAACAAATTGAAGCATTATTTAGATAAAGAATTTATGGAGTCCATCTCTGCATCAAGTCACCAATGACTCCCACCTTCATATTGGTTTTTGGACAGTCATAGTGTTGTAGGAAAAGAAATGGAAAAGGAAATAAAGTATAGATTAAAGTACAAAAGATATATAATTGCATATTGGAAATACAGTTTGGTAATTGTAACATCATATATATTAGGTGTGTGTAGGATTTCAATTATATCATAAAATCTTCTTTTATCTTTTTGGTTCACCCCACCAAAATTATTCGTCCTACCCCAATTTAGATGATATAATTTGATTGATTACGATTTTTATAAAAAAATAATTTTTGAAATTTATGAATTTAAAATAAATTATAAATATTTATATAATTACAAATACTCTTATTAAGAATTAAATGTAAAGCTATATTTAAAAATATCATTTTTTTTAGCTAATTCCGGAAAAAATTGTACACCGTATAAATTGCAACAAAAGGAAAAAAAAGAAGATAGCTATCTATAAAATTGATTGATCGGCTATCATCACTTGTCAAATGTCAAATAATAACCCAATAGAAAAGCTAACATAAATTATGAGTTATGACGTATGATATAGGAGTATATTGTTAAAATGTCCTAATCAAATGATTTTTATATTTGTATTTATTATAGAAGATCCCAATTTCATATTGAGAAAATAACTTTAAAAAGCTTGCATTTGATGATGTTTTGCTCCTTCCTATTTTTTTAATTATCAAATATTAATTCCTTAATGTAAATTAGCTTAAACATGTCTTATCTTGAAATGGTGAGCTAGTATTATAATGACGTAGATTATTTTGTAATGAAGCTACTTAAATAGTTAAATGACAATTTCAAAAAATTGCCACTAAAGTGAACAAGGTGTGTGGGACATGAATGCAATAATTAATACACAGAAGGTGGAGCTCAATTATTGCCAAGTAGTATGCGTTTTTTGGAACTAGCCATTACGAATGATTTCTTTTCTTTCTAGGAAGACAATATTTTTAAAATGAGAAACATAATATTTTAATTGTAAATAAGAAAGTAAATTTCTTCACAAGTGTCATTCTATATTAATGGTGTTCTCCACTCTCAAATACACACCTCGTCTCTATATTAACTCCCACCACCTTAGGCCGATTTGTTTTGTACAATGAATAACACACAACCAACAAAATGTATGTGAGGCTCACCCTATTGTCACATCCTTTGACTTTTTACTAAGCACACGTGTGACACTTGATAACTTGCTTAAGTTCTTGCACCTCTTGCTCAAATTTTGCTATGTCAAGTCAGCCTAAAACTCTAGGAATCGCTAAGAGAATGGAAGAGAGAACACAAAAAGATTGCTAGGAAAGATTGTATTGTAGAGAACTTTGAGCCTCGACATTTACAGTCTTAACGCGTAAAGTTAATTGAAGCAAGCTTCAACTCTAGTCTCTTTGCTCCAGCCTCTATCATAAAATTATGAGTTGGTCCAGTCGATCAGTGCATGAGTAGTCTTGTTGTTGATGGTGAGGTTTATGTACTGATTTCCATGTCATCGGGTTGAATAGGTTGCTTCTTGACAACCCCACATAGTCCTATGGTACCCAACTGTGATGTGCCTAAACCTTCTCCTTGCTTTTGCGCTTTCTGCTCATGCACCATGGCACTGAGACTATTTAAGCTGGGACAGTTTCAACCATGTGGTCCTCCACATATGTAGCATCCCTTCTTCTCAGACTGTGCTTTCTTCTCGGCATAGCTCTAGAGGCCACTCAACTTCTTAAAATCAAATTTATTGGCATCTTGAGTCTTAGAGCGCTATTGGTAGGTCTCTCTACCTTTTCCATGATCTCCCTCACCTTTAGTCTTCCTACCTTTTGACTCATTTCCTTTACTTTTGTCAAATTTATTATGTCGGAAATTTTTCTCTTCCAGTGCCTTCCCACAGAGAACGTAAATCACCAACAACGTTTGAGATTACTAGATAGAGGAGAGACTTGTATCGAAAGTTGATAGTAAGAAAGCTTATTTAAATTAAAGTTCTTTCCATCAAAGACTCAACCTCCACTATGGCTTGGTCTATATCTATGACTTGTCGGTGTTGTAACTCCTACTTAGCCCAATTTTGCAACCCATCCATAAAATGGAATAACAAGTCATCGCTAGTGAAGTTGGGAATCTGGAGCATAAGGGCGGTGAGCTTCTTGATATAATCATGTATACTCCCCGTTTGCTTCAAGTTTCGATGTTTATGTCTTACCTCACATTATTTGAGAAGAATTGTCTCTTGAACTCATCCTTAAATTGATCCCATGTTCTAATAATAGGGCATAAATCTCTTTAGCATCAGTTAATTTATGTCTACACCATAGCCTGACAAGTACAACACAACATTGTAGATCTTGACATTGTCATCCCTTACATTTTCATGTTGGAAATAGTTCTCCAAATTCCAAAGAAAGTTATTCTCTACTTCTTGTGCACCACGAACTCTTTGAATACTGATGTCTTGGGAGCCTCAGTCTTAGCCTTCCTCATCATGACATCATTCCTGGCAGTCTTAGACACACCAACATTGACATGCTCTTCGAGTGCCTCTATCTTTGCCTTCATGGCATTGATAGTGTTCAGTGGCTCCATGAGTCTGCACTCTAAGGTAGTTGATAGATGGTCTGCCTCGTTTCTATTTTAGTCTGCGTACGCCCATCCAAGTAATTCTGGATGCTTTCGATTTTTTCAAGAGGAGGCCCCTCAAGAATGCTTCAAGTGCCTTCTACCTTTCCCAAGTGTTGGCCAAATATCTCTACGACGTCCATCCCCATCTTAACCTTCGTAACCCAATCTCTACTAAGTGAGACGTCCTCAGGCAGGACCTCCACATCATCCTCGATCGCCTCATTATTGGTAGGAGGTTCTTAGGATATAAGCCCTTAATTTGGCTCAACTACGAGCGACACCTCCTAGTTCTTGTGGCGGCATTCCTCTTTTTGCCAAAGTCCTTCTTGCCGGTGGCATCTTGGGTGTCGTTGGTATGGGTGTTAGCAGAGTTGATTTTTCCATCGTTTGTCATTTTCTTAGTTTTAACCTTGCTCTAATACCACATTGTCGTGTCCTTAGTCTTTTTACTAAGTACAGTACTTGCGGCACTTGACAACTTGCTCATATTCTTGCACCACTTGCTTACAATCTTGCTATGCGAAGCCAGCCTAAAACTCTAGGAATTGCTAAGAGAATGGAAGAGAGAACATGAGAGATTGTTAGGAAATATTGTATTGTAGATAACTTTGATTTTTACTTGATGAATTTACAAATGGATGCCCCTCTATTTATACTTACAAAATGAGGAATCTGGTCAATATATATACAGCTATTTTTTTATTTTTTTTGGTTATGATTGTGGTGTCTGGATTTTCATATGCAAGCTTACAACAAAGAATATATGTATATGTTTACATTTTAGCTTTCTAGATATCCATTTTTCATTGTCCTCGACACTACTTGATAGGTTCTAACAAGAAGTTGACGAAGAGTTAATTAAGTGCACTTTATTGAAATTCAACAGAGATCACAAACTTATGTTCAAGATGCCTTTTGTTTATTCTGTATACTACCTAGACTCTTGACCAAATAAAGTTTGTTTCCAGAGAGCACAACGAAAGCCAAGTAGTATATGTCACTTGCTTTGATTGATATTTGATACAACAAACAAATATCTTTTCTACATTCTTTTTACATTTTAAGTGTATCACAAAGTGTATATCTGTAAGTATGTCAAACCACTAGCCGTTCGAATGAATAATTAGGGATGACAATGGGGCGGAGTGGGGCAGATTGATCTTAATCTGTAAAAATTTTAATTCGTCATTTTAAATACGCCTCGCACCACATAAATTTTTTAATATTTTTTTTTAGTTAAGTTTGATACTAAAAATAAAATTCATAAAAATAAATTCATTTTTTATTAAGTTGTATTAATTTAATAGATAATGACTTAAAATTTTATTTTTTAAAGGTCTATTGAGAAGCACGTAAGAAATTGTATTAGTTTTGATTGAACTATTTTCATTTACTATCTTGAATAATTATATATTGGTCCTATTACATACCCCCGAATATTTTTGAAATATAATAAACATACCCTTCCGTGCTAAGGTGATATGAAGAGTGTGTTCATTCTCTTAAAGGCATGTGAGAAACGAAAAAATGTATTAAAAAATCTTATTAATATGGCCACATGTTCATTTTAATTGGACACTTTTATATTTAATTAGTACACATAATCAATTAACATTTAAACTTAACTTGATATCTTTTTAATTAATTTTTTTTTATGAAATATAATAAAATTTATCCTTTTTTAAAAGTACAATTAAGTTTCTCACAACTTGCTCAAGTTGTCGGAGAATTTTTCAAAGTTTTTCATTTACTTTTGTAGTATCGGAAGAATCTTTTACTTTTCCTTTTCATTTTTTTACTCAAATACTTAACTTGAAATTCACTAATGAAGATTTTTTTTTATTATTTTGCATATTTAGAGATTTAATTTAGGCAACATATAAAAAATACAATTTAATTTAGAATTTTTAAAAATAAGTAAATATATAAATAATTTAATTATCTTCCCCTCCTCAATTATCCACAGCTAGGGGTGTTCACAGGTCGGTTTGTATAGGTTATTGGTCAAATTCAAAACCAAACCAACTTAATCGGTTTTAAAATTATCAAAATCAAACCAAATCAAATATAATATACATTTATCGGTCTGGTAGTTATCGGTTTCGGTTTGATTTGGTTCAGTTATTAACCATACACACAAATAAAAGAAACAATTCATTCAAAATGTGAAAAAAGTGACAACAATCCATTCAAAACGAAAAATAGTTAGAATGACTAAAATTTCTAAACTTTCGATCACTGAATTTACTATGAATAAAGCTTTAAAATTCACAATTTTAACCTAGAAGGAAGAGACAGTAACATTTTTTCAGTCCCACAGAGAATTGTCGTAGACACTCATATACATGAAATCAATTAGATAAATGTTTTCACTTTGGACATTTCTGCTTTCAATAAGTAAATTATAAAGAAATTTTGATGAAAACATATATAAGATCTTTACAATTGTTTATAAAAAAATATATATTAAGTATGTATATTGATAAAATATATGTATATAATTTATCGGTTTGGTAATTCCTTGAATTTTTTCAAATAAAACCATAACCAAATACTATCGGTTTTCAAAAATCTAAAACCAAACCAAATTCAAATAAAATTGATTTGGTTCGATTTTTTTGGTTTGGATTGGTTTTTATCCAAACTGTGAACACCCCTATCCACAACATATCCTACTCTAATCCTACCCCCACCCTCCGTTTCAATTCTCCAACATTATGACATCCCATCCCCAGGGGCGGAGCTAGCATAGAGTTAGGGGTTCATCCGAACCCCTTTGACGGAAAATATTTTATTTATACATGGTTAACATCATTTTTTATGTATATATAGTAGATGTCGAACCCACTTCGATTAGTTCGTGGTTTACTTCTTCAGATTTTGAACCCCCTTATTAAAAATCCTAGCTCTGCCACTGCCCATCCCTACCCCCTACCCTAACCCCAACCCCAACTGTAACGACCCAGACCGTCGTGATTGACACTCACACTAACCCTCCAGTGGGAGAACCACTACTACAATCCAAGCTAAGCAACTTAACGAAAAACTAAGGCATTTAAAGATACAGAAGCAGGTTTAAATGCTAAGGCAAAGAAATACTGAGTTCCCATAAACTCCAAACAAAGGTCTAACAACCAAAACAATGCGGAATAATACCTAGAACCTGAAAGTCAATGTACCAAAACATCTAAAGTTCAACAAGTCTAAGAAAATGGGTACAACCCAATTAAACATAAGAAATCCTAAGTACTAGTCTAAACCGAAATGTGGACATAGACGAAAAGAGAACTCATGGCAGCCTGGAAGAACTGGCTCACCCTTGAATTCGAGTTGATCACTGATCTTCTAAGCGAGGTCTGTCAATAGCCGCGTGAAGATGCCCTGTACTCAACAAAGAAAGAGCAAGTGCAGTATCAGTACACAATCACAATGTACTGGTAGGATCACACGGCTATCCCACTAAGTGCAACATACATAAGCCATTACAAAAATATAATAACATGCATACACCGAGCATATACAATATCAATATCTTTTACGAACAACGTATAATTTCACAATTTTCAAGATATACAGTTATGTCAAGTTAATGGTCCTCTCACGGAATCCACACCCAAGCTGTTAGTGTACCGGTATGTGGTACCCGTTCCAAGTTAGCGTGTCGGATCGTGACACCCGTTCTAATGTTTATGTCGGTACGTGGCAACCGATCTCAGTTAGTGTGTTGGAACGCAACACCCGATCCATTCAACAAGTCACAATCACAATCACAAGTATATTCTCAAATTACATACAATCAAGTCATGATTCATGACATTCATCATTCATCTACCCTCATTTACAATTAGTGTGATCAATAATGCAACAGTCACATACATACATGTATTATAATGAAGCAAGAACAAACATACATCACAAAACATGAAATCACAACCATCACCTACCTCGAACAAAGCTTGATTCCCCTAAGAAACTTGATTCTTCCCATTCCGGATTCTTTTCGCTTGTTTTTGGTCTACAAACAATCATAATAGTACGAGAATCAATAAACAATGTCTAATTACCCGGATTAAAGTCAACACTAACAACCCTATATCAAACCCATGATCCCATTATCCAAATTAGGGCTTTTTCACCATACTTTCCAGATCAAAACCCTCCCCCATCGATAATTACCCACTAGTTTACATTCTACGGATCAAAAAATGGATTCAGGGAGTTAAAACCTTACCTTTAGCCTTAAGAATGGTGAAAAACGGTCAAGAACTCGCTTGGGGTCATCTCCTAGCTCTCAAAGTCGAAAAGTGCAGAATAAAACGATTTTGGGGTTTATTTCCGATTTAAGTCACGTCTGTCTAACCACAGCAGTACTCACCCCGCTACAGTGGCCCCGCCCTGGCGGTACAAAATCCCGTCGTAGCGGCTTGCACGGAACATAGAGCTAAATAAAGAATTTCCAAACCCCCATTTCACAACACACCTTCATCCCATGACACTCAGAAACTACCCTCTCACGCTAAGATCGATTTCGGGAGTTCTACTTTCCCGAAATCAATTCTGTAAAGTCGTGCAGGTTCCTTAACGTCTTAGCTACGTACTCATGTAATCAAATTCATAATTAGATCTTCCATTTGTTACCAGGTTTCCCTAGACCTCACTGACTCCGATTTCGTCCAAATCTGGACTAGGTTGGGAAATTTCAAGCTACTACCAAAAAGTTTTCTGATCCAAAATTTTACTCTGTTGACTTTTCTATAACGACGAAAACCGATCGTTACATCAACCCACTTCAATCTCTTCGGTTCCCCATCAATAAATATGTATAATATTATTTAGTGGATATATAAAAGGGAGTTTCAAAGATTCAAAGTAGACAACACGACAACATGCCTGCTTTGATCCTTTAAGGTAGTTCAATATTTTTTTTTGGTTCTTTTGTTTTAATTTGTCATTTATGCCTTTTATATATTTAAATATCAAGAAAGAAATATTATAAATTAATATAATTAATAACTTAAAATATTTTTAAAATAAAAAATTATTGGCTAACTCTTGAAATTCTATCGGTACAACACAAAAAAAAACAAATGAAGTAACACGTATTATTTGAAAAAGATGTAATAAGGACTATAAATTCCAATAATTAGCAGCTTGAAGTTTATTAAAATATACACAAAATTAAATTGATTACCTCTTGAAATTTTATTTGTACCACATAAATTGAGACAAGTAAGTTACATATATTATTGGAAAATTACGTAAAGGTATTGTAAATTACAATAATTAACAACTTAAAATATTCAAAATACATAATAAAAAAAGGGTTTGATTGACTCTCAAAATTCAATTAGTGTAACATAAATTGAAAAAATAGGAAGTAACATATATTATTTGAAAATAATGTAAAAGGTACTAAAAATCACAATAATTAATAATTAAAATATTAAAAAAACATATATATATATATATATATATTTTTTTTTTTATTATTTTTTTTTAGATAAAAGTTGGGCATTAAGCCCTTTAGTAAAATGGGTTATGTACAAGACCAGGCCCAAAAGTGGCCTGGCCTAAAAAATAAAAAACAATACAACACTTAAACATTAGCATCAAATTAGGAAAGTGACTTGAAGTCATCTTCCTCGATGCTTTGCTCAAACATTGTTAGTGGCTTGTCAATTTGCTCTCTATTGTTGATGGTTGCACTACGTTTCCTCATGTAACAACTTGCTGCTCCACCATTAATGAAGCTTATCAACTCAACTCGGCAGTTGATAGATCGATTCACAGGTAATCATCTAAACTTTTATTAGCTGCACAAATGAGTCGATGTACTTCTCTGTCTCCTTATGTATTGTTTTAGCGTCGTGGATTTGCTATCGTCACCATTGTAGAGTTAGTCCGTTCTTTTTTTTTTTTCAAATTTAAATCTCGATGGGTTGAACCCCAAGTGGAGTTAATACCACCATCGATATCTAGATCTATAAAAAAAATAAAAATTGAACTATTATTTTTGAAGGTGAATCTGCTCATTGGTACTGCTTACAAAGATTGCTTTAGCTGCTATGATTCTTATCAGATGTGTTATGGTCTCAGGTACATTGTTTACTCATATTTCAATACTCTTCAATTGTACTTGATTGACTTTCAAATTCCCCGAGTGCCGCATAAATTGAGATAGATGTAGATGAAGTAACATATATTATTTGAACATGATGTTAAAAAACTATAAATTACAATAATTAGTAACATAAAATCTAAAAATTATATTAAAATTTAATTGACTTTTCAAATTTTATCAATATCACATAAATTAAGACAAAAAAAAAACACTCTCTCAGTTTTAATTTATGGTTCTAAATTAAAAATTAAAATTATGTCAAATATACTAAAATATCCATTAATTTTTATAAAGGAAAAGAATCATTATCTTTTAAATAAACTAAAAAAAAATATTTATTTTTAAAACATTAACGTATTAAAAAAAAACACTTAACACATAATGGACCATACTAGCGCGGACTTCCGTGTTATTTAAGAAGGAAACATAAATCGAATAATAGAGCATCCACATCGCTGCTAAGGATTGAGGTGATAATACATCTTTTATAATATTTAATGTATAACTTACATAAATTCTATAGTGTAAACTTAAATTACATTCCATCTCTATTCTTTTCTATTTTACATAAATCCTTTAAAATATCAGCCATCCGGATACATAATTGGCTGTCCGGATACATAATTGGTTGTCCAAATACATTAATTCAGCCCTACAATAAGTGTCAATCTATTGTGCTAAAACAAGAAATAAATATGAAAGTATAATTAAATCTCATAAATTACGGTTACGTTTCTTTTTAGGATAAATTTTAGGAATCACATAGTTTTAATGTGAAATTATAATCTATTCCTCTTTAGTTTGTAATTACATTAATCCCTTAAAAAGTAACACAAACCGGAAACATAATATGTAGCTCGGATATATTGAAGAGTATCTCGAATACATTATAACATAAACCGGATACTTAATATGTAGCTCGGATACATTAAAAACTAGCTCGGATACATAATATGTAGCTCGGATACATTAAAAACTAACTTGGATACATTATAAAATAAATCGGATACATTAAATACTGTCTCGAATACATTAATATGTAGCTAGAATATATTAAAGAAATAAGGGATTTTAGAGGTTTTTAGAAATAGAAGGGGATATTGGAAATAATGAAAACATAAGACGTGTATTTCAGTAAATTTTTTTACTTCTACTTTAGACAGATTTGATATACGTATTAATGTGCTTCATATTTATTGTATCAAATACATAGCTGTAAGATCTTCACCTTTTGCCTCAAACTAAACAAACTTTTGATAATAACATTTTTGTATCACTATTTATGAATTTGATACATACTTGTGTGACAATTTAATGTATCATATATATAAGTTAATAAGTATCAGATGCATTCTTGTGTGCCAAAATCGCTATTATGTAGTCATGACACGCTGTTATGTATCAATTTTTTAATCACTTTATTAGATGTCTTATCTATATAGAAAAAGACAGTATCGACGAATTCAGATACAAAATTTTTTACCACACATGTTTAACTATGAAAATAGTAAGATTTATGTATCACGCATATGATTTGATAGTGTGTACGAATACATATTCTTCTAAATTTGAATAAGGTAGAAGATACATAGTCATACCTAGATACATGATAAATGATACATTTGGTAGAAGTTTTGTATCAAGTATCAAAACTAATTAAGGTTATGTATCAAAACTAATATTTGAACATGATACATTGTGCATGATAAAATTGTAATGTATCGTAGTGTTGAAACAAGACATTATACATTAATTAAGAAACAAAATTAACTTAATACAATAAAAATCTAGTTAATGTATCCCAAACTATAGTCGTAAGATAATTTAGTAATTTGAACACGATACATTGTACATGATGAAATTGTAATGTATCATAATGTTGAAACGAAAGCATTATACATTAATTTAAGAAACAAAAACAACTAGATACATTAAAAATTTGAACCCATATATATTTGAAAAAGATGAACAAGAAAAAATCGAAAAAATAATAATCAACAATCTGATTTGTTTCAACCCATAAGTTTGAATGTATGTATCTGGTAGTAAAAGATAACAAAGTTTATAATAGTTATGTTTGGTACATAACTATGAACAAGATACGTACTAATTTGTGTTTCAATAAATTAAGATTATGTATCATAATTATTATTTAAACATGATACATTGTGCATGAAAAATTATAATGTATCATAATATTGCAACAAAGACATCATACATTAATTTAAGAAACAAAAACAACTAGATACATTAAAAATCTGAACCCATATATATATAAAAATATCAAACAAGAAAAAATTGAAAAAAAATCAAGAATCTGATTTGTTGTAAGCAAAAAAATGATGAAGAAATCCTTCTACACTTTCTTCTTTGCTATGTATCAACTCCCACAACTTTTTTCCACTTTCAACAATGGCGCCATCCATATATCTCGACCTAAAGCTCTTACCGGAGCCACCAACAACTTGACCTTCTCCACCTTTTTAGGTGTTTTTTCACAATCAATTTTGAAGTAGAAGATGCTGTTGACACCCAATTTTGGCCTAACATTTTCAAAATTCGTAACTTTTATGTTTTATTTATTTAATAGTTTAAAATAATTTTTTTAATAATTTTTAATAAGTTTATCGATAACTATCCTTATTTATCAAAATTTAGGATTTTTTTTATTAGTTAATTTTAAAATTGCATTTTTACATGTCATTAGTTACGTTTATTATATTTTTTAAAATTAATTTTATTAGTTATATTTGTTAATATTCATTTTGATATTCTGCACAGTTTAGAAATTTGTTCAAATATAAATAAGTTTTCGTATACGACTATTTTATTAACTAGTGATCTCTGTCCATGATTTTTAGATAATGATATTGTACAATAAAAGATTTTTAATTTTTCTATTTAATTTATTTCTTAGTCTTTAAGTGGGATGGGGAGAAACAATTTCAAAAGAGAAAAACCCTAATTTTTTCCTCTCCCATTTTCCTCCCTTAGCCTCCACCACCTCAAACCCCACCAGATCCCCCACCTCCCTCTTCTTCATTTTTTCGGCGAAACCTCACCGGAATACAACCAGAAAACCAGCCAGCAAACAACTTGAAACAAGCTCCGTTCACCATTTTCTCCGGCCAAATCACCATCACAAACCAGTCCACAAACCACCATTTCAACACCGCCAGCCTTCACCCTTCTCTTTCTTCTCCTTCTCTAGCGAACAAACAACACCAACGATCTCCGAGCTCGTGAATCAAAACCCCACAAAACAACAGCCAGAAAATCTCCTAAACCTCACCGAAAAACCTCCACCATTGCCAGAGAAAAAGCAGACCCGTTCTCTTCTTCTTCCTCGCTCAACTCACCAAAAACGACCCCAAACCCTGGCGAACTATGACCAAAACCCCAGTCGAAAAAACCGTTCAAATAAGCAGCTCCAGCGAGGAGCTCAAAGCTCCGATGAATCGGAGCTAAACAAAAACCCTTCGGAACCAGTCCTTTCCCCTCTCCCCTTTTACGATTTTTACTCCATTTTTGCAAGTACTTTGGCGAGGTCTCAAAACTCTAGACTCCCAACTCCGATGAGGTATTCTCAAATGCTTAGTTGATATATTTTTTTTCTGGATTTGAATTGATTTTAGATATTACTTGTTTATTGTTGTTGGATTGTTATGTTGAATTATATCTATATTCTAGTTGCATTTTTTTTGTTTTTTTTTTTAATTTATATTCTTTAATAGATGTTCTGTTTGGTGATATTTCATTTTTTTTTTACCGTCTCTTTATACTAGTTTTAGTGATTTTGGTAAGCTACTGTTATTAGTGTTTTTTTTTATTTTCTTTTTGGATAGCCTTTTCTTTATTTTTATTATTGTTTATTCTTAAAACTAGTCATACATTATTTTGGCTTTATTAGTTGTTCATTATTTTATTTAATTTTAACTTTTAGTTGAAAATTTGTATCATGAGTTGATAGTTGTTTTATTATTTTGATATTTAGTCTAGTCTATGATTGTTAGTATTTTTCTTTTATTATTTTATGACTTTGGGGTATATTTATGTTATGACTGAAGAAGTGTTATAATTGGAAAAGTAATTTTGTTATTTCTTTGTTATTAGCTATTGTTGATAGTTTATAGTACTATTTATTTTTGTTATTATTTCGTGTTGCTCACTTGATTATTTGGCTACTGCTTGTGCTTTACTAATTTAACCAAAAAATTATTAATAGTTTGTTGGATATTATATTCTTAAATTTGGTTTATTTTGTTTTGGTTGTATTGGTCAAGTGATTTACATACATTACATGTTAAAATTGGCCAATGAAAAAATCTCTCCGTTGATTTTCGAGGCCATCCTAATATTAAAAGACGGAAATTTAATTTAAGCTATTATTTTTGTATGTTAAAATTGGCCGATGAAGAAATTACTGTCGATTTCCAAGGCCTCTCATGTTAATAAGACGGATTCTTATTTTTAAGTTAATATTTGATTCATTTATTTTTGTTCATATATATTTAGTACTAACACTTTTACTAAGTGTCTTTACAGGTATCCCAGAATCGCTTCCCATTGAAGCTATTCGAATAAAGTTTGAAAACTATATTCATTATTATATATTGTTATGTCTATTGTTAGCGATAGGCAAACATTAGGCCGTTTCTCATATTACTTGTTTACTTTATTACTTGTGTACATTGTATGTTTATTATAGTTGTATATTATTGTTATATCCTCCTCAATTTGAAAAAAAAAATGAATTCAGTCGGGACCCATAGTTATGGATTTCTAAGGATGCCTAACACCTTTCCTTCGGAATAACTTGAACCCCTTACCTAGAATCTAATGGTTTCATAGATATTTTTAATTGGTTTCCTAATTTTTTTCAAAATTAGGTGGCGACTCCTTTAAAATTCGTTTATTCTTAATTTTTAAAAAAAATTGAGTTAATTGATTATTTTTTGAATCACCACGATGTTTTGCCCTATTTGAAAATAGTAGAGATGTAAACAGAATGACGACTCCGCTGGGGATATAGAAGTTCTAACGATTATTAGTTCATTTTTTCAAATTGAGAAGATTTTTCTTTTATTGTGTTATGTCTTGTTTTTTTTTGTATATTTTGCTTATTATTTGTATATTGTACTTGTTGTTTATTAATTATTTGTTTAATTGTATGTATGTTGGCATTGCAACATAACATATTCCGCCATTTGGCTTTTTTTTATTTCTTACTTAAAGGATGATTATGCGGGCTGCAGTCGTTCATTATTTAAATTGTTTATTGAGGTACCCCAGCGAATGTAGTTGGCCACTGGATGGTCAACGGTCGCTAACTTCCCCAGCTCAAGTTGTCCACTTGGGTCACCGGTCTACTTCAAATAAAACCTATTCATAGTCAACTAGTGTAGAGCGAAACACAATCCTTGCTTTAGCGCATTGCCTAAGACGACCCAACACCCAAGACGTGTTGGGCCCATTAGAAAGACTACCTGAGTCCAAAATGGCCTTCGGCCTAAATAGACGATCATAATTATGTGTTTTAAATTTGAAGGATGTATTTGTCATTTGACAAACCATTGTACATCGGGGTTAGGGGTCTATTTTAATAGTTTACTTTAGTCAAACTAGGATCTTCACAAGTTACCATTCCATCCAAAAGGTGTTGGCATTCGGAGATGACAAGAAGTTCAAGAGAAAGTACCTTCCACAAAGGCTTAGTTTAGGATGATACTCCTGAGCGAGATTGATTATTTGTATCTTTTTTTTTCTTATTTTGTAATCATATTTGATTTATTCATAAAATTTGTACTAAGTGTTTTTGGGGCAATATAGTTTTTCAAACGATGTATACATCCCTCAAATCAATAGGTCTACCCTTGGCACAAAAGGGTCACATATTTGTATAAGATGCGCAACAATTGTTTGTATGCTATGTGATATAATTAAGTTTGTCTTTAATTTAAACAAAGTTTATGTGTTTAATTCATTCTTTGTGTGATATTTTGCATTATCCATCATGAACACGAACTAACACTCTTACCTTTTGAGTTTTTCTTCTTTTTAAGCGAAATGTTGATTTATGTCACAATTTGGAAGTCATTATTTGCTCGAAGTTGCAAGAGACAAGAGGACTCGCGAAATTCGAGTTTTAGTATCTCACAAGATATTAATATCAAGTCAAAAAGATAAATCAGGGGAGTATTTGACTTTAAGGTCGCACTCATTTGCTTTTTATTTTTATTTTGCATGCAATGCAAGCCCTGCTCTCACACATTTCTCATTTTTTTTTCCAGGAAAATCGTCCTTGACAACAGTCGGGGATGGTCATAACAATTTGTGGTTCTCGTAGATTATTAGGAGAAGACACAGTGTTAAGAGACATTAAAAAAAAGGAATATACACCAATAAGCGGTTACTGTAAAAAAAAGAAAGAAAGGGAGGTCACACTCATCATGTAGTACAAAGGTCGATAGTTAAGAGGATACAAGGAATCACTCTGAGTTTGTCTAAATTTTAAAATTGTTTTATGCCATATCTGAATGAACTACGCAAACCTGATTTTCATATCGATGAGATATATAGGCAGCCCTTCTTGGGTTTGGTATTCATTCTTTAAAAAAAATAAAAATTCAAATAGTTTGTGCATATTTTCAAAAACATATTTGCATGAACTATGCACACCTGATTCCCATCTTGATGAGATACGTAGGCAGCCTTTCTCGAGTTCAGTATTCAATCTTACAAAAAAAACATTGTATACATATCGTAAGAGTCATTTCTTCAACTCAGTTGGGACCAATGCAGTTAGGGACATGTAAAAATAATTGATATGATGGAGAGGATTGACTTTGTGGTAAACCATATATTCTTTTGATACCTCTCATTTGTACTTTTGTGATGCTTGAAAATTCTCTTGCAGACATTCAAGATAAGAATAAATTCAACCTCACGATTTCATATGCATTCTGTAGTGAGCTTTTAGATCAAAATTCAATTGCATCGCACTGTTGATCTAGAACTTGGTTTGAATGTTTATCGAGGTGAAATCCTAAGTTATGTTTGGTTTGAGAAAGGATTATAGGCTTTCTTTGACCCGATTATGCCTTTCGAAGCCTACCAAATGACAGTAATCCCTAGTTTTCCCTACTTTGAGATTGAAACTTTTTCGTTTGACAACCACAACTTAGTCATTACCCTTTTGAGTGCTTGCATGCACTATCCTTCTCTTGGTCTAACCTTCTTGAGCGCGCCAAAGATGTGCAAATTACAAGAGAAGATCCAAGTTTGAAGTTGCAAAAGGCAAAGATATGAAGTATCCCAAAGTCAAGGAAGCGAAAATGACTTCTAGAGAAAGAACAAAAAGAAAGAAAACAGGTTGAAAGAAATAAAGAAAGACAAAAATACACATACAAGGTCAGTGAAAGAAGAGCAGGAAAATACTCCAACAAGAGGAGAGAAATTCAAAAGAAAGGAGTGAAATAAAAGAAAAGCTCCTAGAAATAAGGACTCAAGAGAAGTCGAGACAAAGGGGTGAAAAAAAAAACTCAAACAAATGAGAATTCAAAAGAAGTGTGAAAAAGGGAGGACAACGAAGAGGATCAAATGCCAAAGGTGTATCAATTATCAAAATCACAAATTCACTGTGACGCTCAAGAAGGAATTAAGTCATTCTTATCCCAAATATATATTCTACCCGTCCCTAAGCCTACATTACAAGCCAATGACAAGGCTTACAAATCTTATTCTAAATGTTCTCACATTAGTGGAGATTTACATAAGGGTCAAGTATATGGTATCACAGTTGCATGCATTGAACATTCTTGTGAGTGTGAGTGGATTTAAAAAAGTCCTACAATAAAACACTTCAAATATGTGTGAAATAGGACTTTTCTTTTTGTGAGGGCACTTGAAACATGGGGATTGATACAATTCAAAATCTTTGTTTGAAAAAAGATGAATAAATCTTGTTGATACTTAAGTATGTTTGAAATACCACTTGAAACTGTGAGAGTTACCGTGAATTCAATCTTAGTTAGAAAAAGAAAAAAAAATTACATGCGATCCTAACTCGTGGTACCAATTGTAGTCAAGACTTGACTATCTTTTCACATTCTTTATTCTTCAAAAAAAATAAAAATGGTGAGCAAACACCCACTCTTTAATATTTTTCCAAAGCATTTTTTTTTATATTCTTTCCATTAAAGAAAAAAAAAAGACTTTGTCTTTCCTTTTTGAGTTATTCATTGTAAAAAGTGTCATTAGGCTAATCTTGTTAGTGTGAGACGCATATTTTATTTCATTGGATCGTCCATCCAAAAAATGTGATATATCTTGTCTTTAAGCTTTGAATATCGTAGGAAATATTATTTTTCTATTTCATCATGTTCATATTGTATATTTTCTACTCACGATCTTATCTCAGATTCTTTGCAGTATTCATCATCTATAGGTTTGGAACTACATTTGACCTGATTCCTGGCTCAATAGGATATGTAGGCGCCACAACGGCTCGATCGTGTACCCAGTGTGATTTTCTCGGATATGTAGGCACCACAACGGCTCGATCATGTACCCAGTGTGATTTTCTCTCCTTGAAATAAACACTGGAACAAAATTTTTGAGAATATCTCAAAAATTCACAATAAAGGTGTTATCTCTAGCAAGTCAATATTAGAGATCATTTTGAGATTTGCCAAAAGTTCTAACTGGGACAGAATTTTTGAGAAAGACCTAAAAAATTCCAACGAGTACTGTGAGAAGTTTGACAGTCAACTTCAAATGATCCATCATCGCTTGGAAGTTAAACGTTAACTTGCAAATCTCCAGCATTGTCATGGCGAGCCAGCAACTCCTCGTACAAATCCCCAATAAGACATGAGTCACAAAAAACACAAAGTGTTCAAGAGCAAAATGATGGTTGCTCACTTGTGTCAAGGTGATCAAACACTTTGTACACATTCTCTTGTGAATCTTTCCTTAAAGTTTCTTGATCATGTCACTAGCGAAAGCGATATTATGTCTACTAATCGTTTCTTTCCTAGTATAGGAATAGATGAAAGCATCAAGCGGATGACACTTTCACGACATCGAGCAATCCACCTCGTTGCAGTGGACAATCATCGAGTCATCCACCTCGTTACAGTAGGCAATCATCAAGTCATCCACCTCGTTACAGTGAACAATCATCGAGTCATCCATTTCGTTACAGTGGACAATCATCGAGTTATCCACCTCGTTACAGTTAGACAATCACAGAGCCATCCACCTCGTTACAATTGGACAATCATCGAGTCATCCACCTCGTTATAGTTGGACAATCATTGAGTCATCCACCTCGTTATAGTTGGACAATTATCGAGTCATCCACCTCGTTACAGTTGGACAATCATCGAACCATCCACCTCGTTACAGTTGGACAATCATCGAGTCATCCACCTCGTTACAGTGGACAATCATCGAGTCATCCACTTCGTTACATTTGGACAATCACCGAGCCATCCACCTCGTTACAGTAGAAAATCATTGGATCATCCATCGTTTGCATTTTATTGCATTTTTCATTTGCCAAGAGGGCCATTGCATTTTTCATTTCCCAAGAGGACCATTGCATTTTCATTCACCGAGAAGGCCATTGAATTTAAGTCACATTTATTCGGAGGTGAAGGATGTGCACCATATCTATTCCATGTTCAAGTCGGAGGAAACTTGCGTCGAAAGATATTTGCATTTAAGTCGCGTCTATTCGGAGGTGAAGGATACGCACCATATCTTTTTAACGTTCAAGTCGGTGGAAACTTGCGTTGAAAGATATTTGCCTTTAAGTCGCATCTATTCGGAGGTGAAGGATGTACACCCTATTTATTCAACGTTCAAGTCGGTGAAAACTTTCGTTGAAAGATATTTGCATTTAAGTCGCATCTATTCGGAGGTGAAGATGTGCACCATATCTATTCAACGTTCAAGTCGGAAGAGACTTGCATTGAAAGAATTTTTATTCGTCCTACCGATGGACAAACATTTAAATCCTACCGATGGATCATCATTTTTCATTCGTCCTACCGATGGACATACATTCAAAATCCTACCGATAGATCATCATCTTTTTCATTCGTCCTACCGATGGACATACATTCAAAATCCTATCGATGGATCATCATCTTTTTCATTCGTCCTATCGATGGACATACATTCAAAATCCTATCAATGGATCATCATCTTTTTCATTCGTCCCACCAATGGGCATACATTCAAAATTCTATCAATGGATCATCATCTTTTTCATTCGTCCTACCGTTGGACATACATTCAAAATCCTACCGATGGACATGCATTTTTATCCTACCAATGGATCATCTTCATTTGTCGTATCGTAAGAAATGCTACCCTTTTCCCCGTAATTTTGTCTTTACTAATAAGTTTCATCTTCATTTTTTCGAGAACACTTAAGAGGATGCATTCTCAGTTGAGCCACAGGTGCGGACTACTTCAACAAGGACGCAACACAACGTAAAACCTTTTGGAGGCAAGTCCGGGATTGACTTTCACCACATTCCAACTACACTTTTATATAAAGGTCATGTGTTCGGCCAAAATCGGGTTTGTCAATTTTTGTTGTCCACGATTTCTTTCATCAATCATATCCAACGAAAGGGACAGCTGTTGACACCCAATTTTGGCCTAACATTTTCAAAATTCGTAACTTTTAAGTTTTATTTATTTAATAGTTTAAAATATTTTTTTTATAATTTTAAATAAGTTTATCGATAACTATCCTTATTTATCAAAATTTAGGATTTTTTTATTAGTTAATTTTAAAATTGCATTTTTACATGTCATTTGTTACGTTTATTATATTTTTTAATATTAATTTTATTAGTTATATTTGCTAATATTCATTTTGATATTCTGCACACTTTAGAAATTCGTTCAAATATAGATAAGTTTTCGTATAAGACCATTTTATTAACTAGTGATCTCGGCCCAAGGTTTTTAGATAATGGTATTGTACAATAAAAGATTTTTAATTTTTCTATTTAATTTATTTCTTAGTCTTTAAGTGGGACGGGGAGAAACAATTTCAAAAGAGAAAAACCCTAATTTTTTCCTCTCCCATTTTCCTCCCTTAGCCTCCACCACCTCAAACCCCACCAAATCCCCCACCTCCTTCTTCTTCATTTTTTTGGCGAAACCTCGCCGGAATACAACCAGAAAACCAGCCAGCAAACAACTTGAAACAAGCTCCATTCACCATTTTCTCCGGCCAAATCACCATCACAAACCAGTCCACAAACCACCATTTCAACACCGCCAGCCTTCACCCTTCTCTTTCTTCTCCTTCTCCAGCGAACAAACAACACCAACGATCTCCGAGCTCGTGAATCAAAACCCTATAAAACAGCAGCTAGAAAATCCCCTAAACCTCACCGGAAAACCTCCACCATTGCTAGAGAAAAAGCAGTCCCGTTCTCTTTTTCTTCCTCGCTCAACTCACCAAAAATGACCCCAAACCCTGGCGAACTATGACCAAAACCCCAGTCGAAATAGCCGTTCAAATAAGCAGCTCCAACGAGGAGCTCAAAGCTCCGATGAACCGGAGCTAAACAAAAACCCTTCGGAACCAGTCCTTTCCCCTCTCCCCTTTCACGATTTTTACTCCATTTTTGCAGGTACTCTGGCGAGGTCTCAAAACTCTAGACTCCCAACTCCGGTGAGGTATTCTCAAATGCTTAGTTGATATATTTTTTGTCTGGATTTGAATTGATTTTAGATATTACTTGTTTATTGTTGTTGGATTGTTATGTTGAATTATATCTATATTCTAGTTGCATTTTTTTTGTTTTTTTGTTTAATTTATATTCTTTATTAGATGTTCTGTTTGGTGATATTTCTTTTTTTTTTTTACCGTTTATACTAGTTTGAGTGATTTTGGTAAGCTACTGTTATTAGTGTTTTTTTTTTATCTTTTTGGATTGCCTTTTCTTTATTTTTATTATTGTTTATTCTTAAAACTAGTCATACATTATTTTTGGCTTTATTGGTTGTTCATTATTTTATGGAGAAATGGTCTGGTGGACCCTTGTACTTGTATCTGTTTGTATTATAAACCCTTCTACTTACCCTTTTGTCATCTGGACCCCTGAACCCATACAAACCCAACATTTTAAACACTTTTTTTGATGTGGCATCTTATATGGAAAGACTCCACATGGAGCGTGTGATACGCACAAGGTAAGAGCGTGAGACGCCTCTAACGGTTAGATTTTGACCTTTAAAGGTCATCTCTTCTTCTTTATTTTCACTCAAACACCATTGTTGGACAAATTTGAGCTTTTTTCTCCTTTTTTTCTTGATTTTGTCTCTTCAAATTTTTTTCTCTTTTATTTTTGGCGCCTTTAATTTTTCCTTCGATCTACTCATCTTTTTTTTTGTGTGATTCTATTGTATTTTTGTTTCATTTTTTTTTGTGTGGTTCTATTGTATTTTTGTTGGTTTGATTTTGTTGGTCTTCACAATGACAGTTCGATGTTGCTACTGTGGAATATATGCTGAACTAAAGACATCAAGAACACCAACTAATCCTGGAAGAATGTTTTGGGGTTCCCAAAAATATTCATCCGGTAATGGGTGTGGATTCTTCCGATGGGCTGATGCAAATGATTCAACATGCCAAGAAAAATACAACATTAAGAATCCATCAACGAGTTCAGGGAAAGGAAGACAAGGAAGACAAGCAAGACATAGAAGACAAGGATGGCAAGGAAGACAAGGATCAAACACTAGTATTGATATCACTGTTATTGTGATTGTTGTTATTTGGTTTGTAGCCATTATTTTTAAGATATATTAATTTGTACTAGGTGTTATTTGATAATGAAATGGACTGCATTTGCTTAAGAAATCTAAATAGCAACTTCATTCAAACACAAATTCATATAGGCGCCATTCATATACAAAAACAAAGTCTTCCTAATAGCATAACCAAAACAATTGGGATCAAGTCATTAATCAAAATAAAGTTAGTTGGGATCAAGTCATTAAGCTAAACCAAGTGAAATCTAATCTGTGCCTTGAGTGCCTTGAATGCTTGGTGTGCCTTGAGTGCTTCTGTAACTCTCCTCCCGTAGCTGCCTTTGAGTAATTGCAGCTCTTCCCTTCCACCTTAGTCCATTGGGTTTGTAACCAAGATCAATATTGGTAGGAGTTGAGCTTGACAATGTAACACTATGTAATACCCTATCAGTATTTCCAGACTGAGAGAACAACAAAAATCTTAACTCAAAGATGAACTAATAGCAATTAAAGCAATTTAATGTGTTTAAATGATAAAATACATACCCTCGCAGTTACACTGCCACCTGATCCAAATAAGAGACCATAACCAGTTGTCTTTGCTTTTTTTGGTCTTGGTTTCTTATATGCAAGAGTTGCACCACCTCTCAAAGCTGTGCTAGTCTTTTTTTTTTGCCACCTGCATTAGAAGTTGATTGTTGAGTACTTAATTGTCTCACATCACTTGATGTAGCAATGGTAGGCCTTCCACTAGATGCCAAGGCAGTTGCAGGCCTTACACCACTTGATGAAGCGTTTGTAGGTCTTGTAGCACTAATTAGACCTGCACTTGGAGTGCAACCTGCACTTAGACATGCACTTGGACCTGCACTTGGAGTGCAACCTGCACTTGGACATGCATTTACACTTGACTGGCTTCCAGCAGTTGCAACACTTGTAACACTTGTTCCAGCAGCAGCATTTTTCTACAAACATATTTTAAAGTCAAAAGTATAACAAGAGTAAAATTCAGTAACAAAGAGACATTAAAGCACAACTTACCAGAGTTGGACATCCTTTCTTGTTATGTCCAAAAGTCTTACACACAGAACATTTCATTTTTCTTCCCTTCCTTGTAGCCTTTCCAAACTTCTTCTTAACTGGCTCATCACTATCTTTTCTTCTATTTTTTCCTGGTCTTCCTGGCATAGCTGTAATTTCAGGTGGTTCAATGGCTGGTCTATCACTTTTTGGCCACATCTTCATGTTTGTCATAGGTTGAATAAACCTATTATATGCTTTCAAGTATGTTTCCTTCTTATACCAGTGATCAACAAATGTATCAACAACCCAATCCTTATAATGAATTGCTGTAAGTGCATGGCCACAAGGAATTCCCTTTAATTG
>JAJOOR010007815.1:0-47562 GCA_036250505.1 Solanum acaule
GTTATGTTATTTTTAATTAACCCCCCCCCCCCCCCCCGCATACTCATAAATTCAATGTTCTGATGCCATTTGGCCTGCATCGTTGTTATGATGTAGACAGAGGTAACCAGGATCATCATCCAGCGCCTCGTTGATCCAGTTTAGCACTTAGAGTCTATTGGTGAGCCTCCTTGCTTTCTGAAGGGCTCCTTTTTACATTGCTTTATAGTATTTTAGTTGTTAGGATGATCGGGGGTCTTGTCCCAAAATCCCTCTTTGTTCTAGAGGCTTCATAGACAGTCAGACAATTAGTAGTTCAGTTGTCTTTACATTGTTATTCCTAATGTTAAGACTTGACTTGTCATTTTGGCTAAGTTATTATCTCTTAAGTTATTGCATGAGTTATGTTTCTTATGTTTATGTATTTCGCTGAGAAAGTAAGCCAGGCCAAGGGTTAACTTAGGGCCAACAATGGTTGTCGAGTGATAGTCCCTCCCAGGGTGTAGTCTCGGGGAGTGACAAACTTGGTATGAGAGCCCTGAGTTCAAGAGTCCTAGGGAGTCTATGAATCCGTGTCCGTAGAGTCCTATAGTTATAAGTGTGAAGCGCGCCACATCTATAATTAAGAGGCTGCACCACTTGGGAAATTATCTCACTTCTTTCATATTTATTTCGTGCGATAGAGTTAATCTGTAGAAAGTTTCTTTCTAACTCGTGCTTGCTGATGAGTCCACAATTTGGACTCATTTAGGGCACTATTTTAATAGATTTAGTGTCCTCAAATGCATATTTTTTCTCAAAAAGTGATGTAAATCCTTGAATTTCAGGTATTTGGACTTCGGGACAAAACATGGACACTATTAAGCAAAAAGGAACAAGGCGGCTCTAAGATCAAAGAAATGAAGGCCTGAGGATCGCCTAACCTATTAGGCGAGTCGCTGAATGGCTTTGGTCTCGCCTAACGGTCTAGTGTGCCAAGCCCTGAAGGAGAATATCTAGTCGGCGAGATAAAAGAGCAGTCGGCGTGTCACCGAACAGTTTCGTGATGCAGTGATTTATTGCCCAAATGTACAAAACATCGAGGATGCTGAAGGCAAAAGCAGAACAGCGATACAAATGACCAAAGGGCGGATCGCCGAGTGAATCGGTGATCCCGACTTATTGCGCCGAGTGATCCTTCGCAGCACACTTTTTAACAACTACAAATACTTGTTTGATTTTTTAGTTTAGTATTAGTTTATGCAATCAGAAACCATTTTTAGAGTTATTCAGTTTTAAAACTTGGTTTTTGGAGACAATTTTCCTTAGCTATGAAGATTTTGAAGATTCCCATTTCGATGAAATTGGAAGTGGGTATTAAAGATTCTTCATCTTAGACGTTTGTAAAGACCATATCAATCGTACCCAATTGATGGAAACACATTTCGGTATCGATTTCTATCTTTTTACTATGTTTAGCTAAAACCCCAATTCTTGGGGTGTGATTATGGGTTGAATTAACTACTAGGTATTCCTAATTGATTGTTTATTTTCCATTTAAAAGTGATTTCGTTCGGTAATTGTGGTTGAATTTATTGGGTTGTAGTTGCAAATATAATCTTAACTTCATGTTTTTGGCTTGCTCGAGAGAGATGTCGTAAATCCAAAATTATTGAATCGATGGTCTATGGGTATTGGGTTGACATGGGTTCAGCTCAAGAGAGTGAATCCTAAACCCCTTCCCACACATTCAGCCCGAGAGAGTGAATGGACTGAAGCGAATGTTGTGCTTCATTGTGGCTTATTGGTGTTGGAGAGAAACCAATTCGATACGGGGTAAATTGTTCGAGAGAAAATTTACCCCCACTAAAGTCTAGCTAATTCACTGATTTGCAGTGGTTTACCATTAATTTCAATTACCGTGCTGTTTACCTTAGCCCATAATCCTATCACATCCCAAGAATCCCGTCTCCATATTCATATTTTCGTGTTAATTGTTGTTTTTAGTTGCTAGTTGACTACAAACCCCGCTTTGATACTTGACACTTATGTCACCCTTTAATTTATCATGTTTTTCTTCGTTAATATTTATAGCTATGATTGACTTGAACACATTTATGCTTTTCTATTGATTCTCAATTATGAACCGCTCCTTTGGGACTCGACCCCAACTCACTAGATCGTTGGCACTTAAACTGGAAGTAGTGTCCAAATATGTGAAATCAAAATGGCGCCGCTGCCGGGGAGTGGTGTTAGTTGAGAATCTTTAGTTAAGTTAAATCTTGTTCTTGTTAGTTATAGTTCTACTTACTTTATTTTTAGTTTTGTTTTACTTGTTTGTGTGTTGAAACATGAAGAATGAGTGTAATTGGTGATTGTGAGCAAATGGATCACCTCCCGATATAAGTGATGAGGTTCAGGGATAATATCCTGACCTTCAAGCAATTGGAAGGTGAACGGATTCATGTGTCATGGCTAAGGTTTAAAGCACTGCTGGTTCAATGCCCAACTCATGAAATTCCTGATGTAGTCCTCCTGGAATGTTTTTATAAAAGTCTTGGTCCTGAGAACAAAGTGTTGGCTGATTAACTCATCCCGGGTGGTATTGTGCAATAGCCTTATGTGATAGCATCCTAACTGCTTGATCATATGGCTGAAACAAACCAAGAAGTAGAGAGGGACTTCATGTTGACTACACTGATAACTCAACTGGATGATTTGACCAAAAAGATAATGGAGATTGAAGTCCAATGAAAAAGGAGGGATAGAAACATCCCTCCTCATGAGCGAAGAAGACCTAAGGGCAATAACGGTACACGTGTCGAAAGAATGCTCTCAATCATTCTCCAAAAGGTCAATGAGCATGATAGAGTGCTGGAAGATAAGAAGGAGAATGTAGAAGTGCTAAATCAGATGATTGGCTCTCATTCCAGATATATCCAGCTGCTTGAAAACCTTATGGGTCATATGCTGCCTCATCTCTACCCGCGACAAATAAGGGGTTTGCCTTGTAATACTATGGCTAACCCCATAAATGAGGTTTAAGTGTGGACTTGCGTCGTGCCACGATGTAAACTAAGGTGCTTCTTGGGAGGCAACCTAAGGTTTTATTGCTTTATTTTTGTTTTAGAAATAATGGTGTGGTGGTTGTGCAGGTTAAAGTGTGGAAAGTGTTTGAAAAGTTCAGGCTGGTGAGCTAAAGGTCTAGTCGGTGCATCGCCAAAGAGGTCGGCGACCCCGACCCAGACCGCCATTGGACTCAAGACAATTTCAAAGTGGAGTCTATAAAACTCGGCAAGCCCAAGAAATTATTGACGAGTCGCTGACCTGATATAGTTCTCCAGTTGGATCCCCAGTTCAACTGGAGGTTCTATAAAACACGGTGAGATAATTGATAACTCGGCGTGTCACTGAGTGGTTCGGTGAGCACGACTAATGTCGCAGAATGGGCATAAACTGGATGGTTTTTGAAAAGACCAAAGGTTTAAATTTTCAAATTTCTTCACTTTCCCTCACTTCTGAATTTTCACAAACTCACACCCGCTTAGTATTTTCTATATTTCTTGCTTTATTACCATATTTTGGTCATTGATTTGATTTTGGATTTGGATTACATTGCCGCCTAGCATTTCAATCTTATTTTTATTGGCATAAAAGGTTGGTTTTTTGAAACCCGAGTTTATTTTTGTCGAATTTGTACTCATTTGCGATGACATTATTCTGTTGAAGTGTGCTGGGCCTCTCTAATAGGATTAGTATGTTTGGTTGCCTGTTTTAATTCGATAATCTTTCTTGTATTGCCTTTTATATTGGATTCCCATAATCTGGTGCTTTAAAATGAATTAAATCTTACGGGGTTGTGCTTGCATGTCATTGGGTTTAGTTGGGTGAAGTCTGAGTAACCCGTATTTATGCCAAACAAAGTAATTTGCCCTATGATAGAACGGATGATGTCATTCTTAAGGGTAAAAGTCGTCAATTGGCCAAATTTGGCTAAACCAAGAGAAGTCTGAGTATCCTGGGGTAATAGGGTTTTACGGGTCTTGTTTGAATTTGAGTTGTGCGTGCTTTGATTTTGTTTTCGGGGATCGTGTGGTTGAATTTGAGAAGTTGGGTTGAAAATAGGCACTTGGGTCTTTTGGCGAGCTGGATCTAGCTCGCCGAACTAATCGACGGATCCTCTAATGTCCTCATCTCGCCTTTAATTTCATGCTTTCTTTGATGTTGGCTCTGTAACTTTGATGAGAAGCCTGAGGTCGCCAAAGATATTCGACGACTCGCCGAAAGACTTCTGGATCTCCCTTTGTCTGCGCCCCTGAACCCTTTTTGCACTTTAACTTTTGGCGGGCAAACCCTTGCTCACCGAATGCTGTTGGCGATTCGCTGAAAAGCCCTTATCATTGCTGACATGCCAAAATTTTAGAGCCAATCCTTTCGGCGAGCTCGATCTAGCTCGCCAAAGTGATTCGGTGGCTCGCCGACCAGATTTGCTAGTTTGTCTGCAACTGTGTTTCTGTCGTTTTAATTAGAAGATTTCTAATTATTTCTCGATGTTTCGTAGACATGGCCAAATCTAAAGTTGCAGGAAGAAACATGTCACCCTAAAGGAAAGCAAAGGGGATTGCACTCAATGAGGATGCAGCTGCATCCAGGGGCAAGGCCACTAAACTTCCCACAACTGGTGGGAAAGGCAAAGGCAAAGGCAAAAAGAAGGCACCTACGTCACCAGAGGTCAGCTCCGACAACGATGGCATCTATGCCACACACCTCACTAGTTCTGAAAGTGAGGATGAGCATCAGGAGCAGCAGTCTATAGCTTCTGATGATGATGAACTTGTAGCAGCGCAAAAGGCAGAGCTACGATCTAAAAATTTGAATGATCCGTCTAGGATCCGAACTCCTCAGGCAACCACTCCTCCTCCAGTTCCAGAGCAAGCAATAGTGCTTGCACCACCACTACAGGGTCCTCCTCCCAAGTCGATGAACATATTAAAGACTGAGGGGCTGAGGACGATTCTTGAGGAGAAACGTCTGCCCACAGATGGGGTTATCGACAGTTACCCGGAGATAATGGATTTCCTGAAATCTCACAAGTTCCAAATCTTCACTAAATCCTGTGGCCCTTATATTCTAGTTGGGTTAGAAAATTCTACAGTGTGTACAGTGCATTGATATCATAAAGAAAGAAGCTGGCAGCTAACTTCAATCAGGTTGACTATGTGGTTGTCAGAGGCCGTAAGGTAAAGTGTGATAGTGCTGCTACCAACACAGTCTTGGGCGTTTCCACAGGTATTAATGATCACTGCCAGCATCTGATCAGAACAAATAAGCTGGAAAATATGAAGAAGTGGTTAGCCCCACTGATTTTAGATGGTACTCCGTAGTGGTTAGAGGAAGGGGCACCGATTGAAAAGAAAGATCTGTACATAGCTACAAGATTCTTCTTCGACTTTATCAACATCACAAATATGCCATCCCAGAATGAGTTGATCATTTGTCTTGCCAAGGCAGCCTGTGTAGGCTGTATCATTAAGGGGACTAGGCTAACTCTAGGGATGATTATAGCACATGAGATGGTCATGAGGGCCAAGTAGTGTCAGACTTCTCTCCCCTTTTTGGTATTGGTCATAGAGTTATGCAGACATGCTTGGGTACCTAAAGATGTTAAGAAAGATGTGGAAGTGATTCCCACATCCTCCACTGATATCTGAAGGATTGAGGCAGAATATTTGAAAGATGAAGCAGAGAGGGAGAAGAAGGCAACACCAGTGGACTCTCGCCCAGTTGTGGACACATTACCTGCCGAGGCTTCCTTGCCTTCTCTGGCCCATGGGCTTTCAAGTACTTCTTATGATGTACCTTTTGTTACTCTAGGTTCTTCTACTGCTACACTTCTTTCTAGACCTGTTGCTGCTGCTGTCTCCCAGACTCCGATCACAGGCTTCATTACTCCGGATATAGCAGCTTGCCCATTCTGCTGATCGTCGGGCAGCCAGACTAAAGGCCTCCATTCCAGACATGATTCAGACTGCCCTAGCTGATGCCATATCACAATTGAGCGCTGCCATTGATGCCCTTGCAGGAAGGATAGAAGTGTGTGAACGTAGCCAAGGGGCCACCGAGGAGGTGACGGTCTTAAAGGCCATTATAACTGTGTTGCGGAGCGATGTGGATCAATTGAAGTCCACCGATATGTCCATGATCTTCGGGACGGTGGAGATCCCAGATGAGCAAGAGATGACTCTGGCTACCACCAGAGATGAGGTTAGAATTGAGCAAACATTTAAGCCCGAGTTTGAGGTAGAAACTGATGAGGAGATGCTTGAGGAGGCTGAGTAAGTTGCATATCAGGGCCTTACTGAAACAGAGAAGGTCATGGTAGATGATGTTGTGCAGGCTTCTATGGTAGATACATCCATGGCAGCCCCTGGTGGGTCTTGTACTAGTGTTCCTCTTGAGGTGATCCCGGGCACTGAAGCCCAGACCAGATTGATGCACTGGGCACTGATGCCTAGACAGATGGAGTGATTGCATAGACAAGATCACCTTTTTACCTCCCTCTCTGTCTTACTTTTATTTTGACTTTTGGATAATTCTGTTTGCATTTGAGGACAAATGTTTTTATTTGTTGTGGGGTGAGGCCCTCTTTTTGTGTGACATTCGTGATTCTTGTTTTGTTTATATATTTGGGCTTTGAGCTAAAAATTGTGTTTTTTAACTGCTTTTTGTGGAAGGTTTGAGCTTGTAGCTTCGTGTTTATAATTGTAAATGATTTTTGACACTTCTGAAAAAAATTTGCCACCTCTTGTTGTGTTTAATGTGGCTGTTCTTTTGCAAATTTGAGTATCAGTTTTGATCAATACCGATGACTTGAATAGTGCTTATAATCAAACAAATATGAATGTGCGGTTACAATGAGGCCAAATGAAGTTGCATAGTCAATATGTGAACTTTTTGCATCTCGTTATGACTAGCCAAGTACCGGATTGAGTCTCTTGTGATGAGCTGTGCACATTAGCGAAAGTGTAGAGTCTTCTTTTGATAGTGGTGTCGATGCCTTGTGTGATAAGCTTACCGTGAACCATGTATGATGACACCTAGAATTTTCCTCAATAATCCGATTAACTAAGTGAAGCAATTTCTTGAGATGATCTTGGGCAACTTTAAAGAGTGTGAACCAATTTGACATTATACCTATTTTTGTGGCCTACCTTGTGTGTGTCTGAACTCCTTTTAAGCACCCCTTGAGCCTTACCCTTTTCTTGGAAGATACTTGATGAAAGCTTAACCTTTTTTGACCCATTACCCATAATACTCATGATTTGTGACGTGTTTAAATAGCCAACATAGGCCAAAAACCTAAGTTGGGGGTGTGGTGAAAAGAAAAGGTGAATCAAGAAAATGCAAAGAAGTCCCTTGTGCCCATGTTTTGAGAAAAATGGAACCCCTCCAAATGTAAAAAAGAAAAAAAGAAGAAAAGAATGAAAAAGAAAAAGCTGTGTAATAAAGTTGTGAGAATACAAAAAGAAATGGGGTTTCCAACGGTCCATGTAATATGAATAAGAGGTGACTTTTGAGATTGAATGAAAATGATGAAGAAAAGGGAAGAAGGTGTTGTTCACATCACATTTCATGAGGATTACAACCTAGGAGCCTAAATGACCATACCTTTGAACTCAGCCCCATTACAAGCCCTGAGAAAAAAAAGACCTTTTTGATCTTGAATAAGCTGAAGCAAAAGTCAATTGGAAAATAAGGGCAAACTTATGGGTGAAAATCATACATTGTGTTTATCTTTGTGAGTGTGAGCATTACATTTGATTCCGAAACTTTAAATTGTTGAATCATTGTGTGAGAATATGAAATCATTCTTTGTGTGAGGGCATTTGATCACCTTTGTTGAGCTTGAACTTTCATTTGAAGCAAGTAATGTGAACTTGAGATTCTTTGGTAATGGTGAGTCACAACTTGAATCTTTGAGTGTACAATTGATCATTGTATGAGTAAGTTGAGTCTTCTTGTGTGCATTCATGATTGAGTCTTATGTAGCACCGTTTGAGACATCCTTTTTGAACTACTGAACTTGAGTTTTACTTGAGGACAAGCAAAAATTTAAGTTTGGGGTGTTGATGAGTCCACGATTCGGACTTATTTAAGGCTCTATTTTAATAGATTTATTGTCCTCAAATTCATATTTTGTCTCAATAACTAATGTAAATCTTTGAATTTCAGGTATTTGGACTTCGGGACAAAGCATGGACACAATTAAGCAAGAAGGAACAAGGCGGCTCAAAGAACGAATAAATGAAGGCCTGAGGATTGCCAAACCCATTAGGCAAGTCGCCAAATGGCCTTGGTCTCACCTAATGTTCCAGTGTGCCAAGCCCTGAAGGATAAGATCTAGTCGGCGAGATAAAAAAGCAATCGACGTGTCGCCGAATAGTTCCGTGATGTAGTGATTTATCGCCCAAATGTACAAGACCTTAAGTATGTTGAAAGCAAAAGCAGAACGGCGATACAAATGATCAAACGGCGGATTGACGAGTGGATCGGTGATCCCGACTTATTGCACCGAGTGATCCTTCATAGCACACTTTTTGGCAACTATAAGTACTTGTTTGAATTTTTAGTTTAGTATCAGCTTATGCAATCAGAACTATTTTTAGAGTTATTCAATTTTAGAACTTGGTTTTTGGAGACAATTTTCCTTAGCTTTGGAGATTTTGACGATTCCCATTTCGAAGAAATTGGAAGTGGGTATTGATGATTCTTCATCTTAGACGTTTGTAAAGACCTTATCAATCGTGCCCAATTGAAGGAAACACATTTCGGTATCAATTTCTTTCTTTTTACTATGTCTAGCTAAAACTCCAATTCTCGGGGTGTGATTATGCGATTATGGGTTGAATTAACTACTAGGTATTCCTAATTGATTGTTTATTCGCTATTTAAAAGTTATTCCATTCAGTACTTGTGGTTGAATTTAATGGGTTGTAGTTGCAAATATAGTCTTAACTTCGTGTTTTTGGCTTGCTCGAGAGAGAGGTCATAAAACCAAAATTATTGAATCGATGGTCTGTGGGTAGTGGGTTGACATAGGTTCAGCTCGAGAGAGTGAATGGACTAAAGCTAAGGTTGTGCTTCATTGCGGCTTATTGGTGTTGGAGAGAAACCAATTCGATTCGGGGTAAATTGTTCGAGAGAAAGCTTACCCCCACTAAAGTCTAGCTTATTCATGGATTTACAATGGTTTACCATTAATTGCAATCACCCTGTTGTTTACCTTAGCCCATAATCCTATCACATCCCAAGAATCCCGTTTCCATATTCATATTTTTGTGTTAATTGTTGTTTTTAGTTTCTAGTTGACTACAAACCCCCCTTTGATACTTAACACTTGTGCCACCCTTTAATTTATCATGATTTTGTTCATCAATATTATAACTATGATTGACTTGAACACATTTATGCTTTTCTATTGATTCTCAATTGCAAACCGCTCCCTTGGGACTCGACCCCAACTCACTAGTTGGGTTATATTACTACTCACGATCATTGGCACTTTAACTGGAAGTAATGTCCTGATACGTGAAATCACTTGCGCGTAACCGATTGTGAGCGGGGCTATGGTCGAGAGTGCCTCCATGAGCCGTTTATTTTCCCATGAGCTAAGGGAAGCAAAAGGAAGAGAATTCCTCACTCTTAAGAAGGAATCTATGAGTGTTCATGAGTATAGTCTGAAGTTTACCCAACTTTCCCATTATGCTCCGGTAATGGTTGAGGATATGAAGAGTAGGATGAATCTGTTTGTTGTCGGGTTGTCTCGTATGTCAAGTAAGGAAGGTAAGGTAGTGTAACGACCCGAACCATTGTTATTTAGGAGAAACAAAAGTCCAGAAAAATTTTGGGCCACTATCCGCCAGGGTGGGACAGATGCCGCTAAGGCAGCGGCGCCAAGGCGGGGTAAGTTGGCGCCAGAGCAGGATAGGCGAGATAGAATGTAAATAACGTGAAATCCTATTTCCTCCTTCTTCCTAAATTACCTAAATTAGTCGTAAAACACCTTAGAAACCCCCAAAAAGCTGTTGCAAGCTTAGGAAGAAGGGAGAGAGATTTCTAGTGTGAAGATGTCAATGGATTGCAGAATTCCGGTCAAGATCACCATCATGAATCCCGGAAACAAGAATCAAAGACCAAACTACGTGCAACTGCTTGGCACCCTGGTAGGCTAGGTTTTATGAATTGAGTCGTTTAAATCTGTGCTCACTGCGTAATATATGTAAATCGATGGTAGGATTTATGCGTAGGCCTTCGTGAACCAAATGAGTTATGATTAAATCTTAGAAAGAAGCCTTAGATGATGAACTAGGGTTAAGTATGGCCAAATTAATGTTTACATGATATGCGTTGATGAATAGTTCATTGTGATTGTGGTGATTCTATTATTGTGTGATATATGTTTGTGCTCGCTTCATTATGATACATGTATGTATATGAATGTTGCATTGTTGATCACCCTTGTTGTAGATGAGGATATACCAATGATGAACGCCATGCATCATGAACAATTTATATGATTATGAGGATATACTTGTGATTGTGATTATGATTGTGGTTAGTTGAATGGATCGGTTGTCATGTTCTGGCATAACTAACTTGGATCGGTTGCCACGTTCTGGCATAACTAACTTGGATCGGTTGCCACGTTTCGGCATAACTATGAATCAGTTGCCACATTTTGGCATAATTATTGGATCAGGTACCACGTTCTGGTATGCTAAGAGTTTGGGTTTGGGTTTCATGAGAGGACCAATGATTTGATATAAATTGTGTATCTTGATAAATGAGAAACAATACCTTGTTCGTAATGATAAGTGATATTGTGATTTTCCGAAGTGGGTATATGTTATGACGACTTATATTTGATTGTTCTTTGTGTGGAGTGAACTTGTTGTGTATAGTGGAAGGGCAAAGTGTTCAAGGGCGAGTAAGTAATAGCAAGGGTTGTTCGTGTGTTGTAATGGCGAGAAGTAGGGGTAGCGTATGTGAAGAGATATTCTTAGGTGAATTTCACCTTGAAGAAAGGGATTGGGTTTAGTGGTAGGAAAACTTGATGTAATGGACTATGTGACCATAGTTGGGTAATATGACGAGGAAATAAAGGTATGAGGTGAGCGGTTAGTTGAAATGTTTTGGGGTTGTATTTGGGGATCTTTCTATGTGTTAGAATGGTTAGGCTATGATCAAGTACCTTGTAAGTAGGTTGATCGAGAAAGTGGTTAGTAGTCAGAGTACTAGTGTAATTTGGAGATATTTCAAGAGAGGGTAAAGGTGGAGAAGCGAGTGGTTTATTTCATGATCTTACTAGTTGGTTTCTTATGTTATGTGGTGGGGGTTGGGTTGACCGATGATGCCTAACAGTATGTGTGTTTTGTACTGATACTACTCTTGCTATGTCTTTTTGACATAGTCTGGATGCAGGTTAGTGATGTTTCATTAGGTGAAGGTGAAGAGATTCTCCAGCAGCTTCTATCTTTCCTTCAACATGGTGGGAGCTGTGTCTTTATTTATTTTGTCTAGTCGTACTCTTAGTAGCTCTTGTACATGTTTAGACTAGATCCTTGGGGGTGTTAAATTACTTTGCAAGTCGTAACCAAAATTGTGTTAAAGATTCTTATAAATTTTCATTAGTATATTTCCTTTCGTTTTATTAAATTTTCCGCATGTTTTAATTATTGGTGGAAGAGGGCTCTCCTACTTAGGTGGTAGTATGTAGGTGCCCGCACGGCCCAGTAGGTTGGGTTGTGACAGGAAGCCATGCTAATAGGTGACATGGACATAGCAAGGCAGATGATCCATGTGCAACAAGTTGAGGGACAGATAAGAGTTTAAAAACAAGAGGGCTAAGACATCAGGGAATGAGTACGGTCTTCCTTCCAACATAAGCAGAAGGGACCTGCTCCATCATCTGCTAGTTCACCTGCACCCAGAAACAAATGTGAGTATAATAGTCAGAATTCCCAGCACTTTAGAGCTAGACCTGCACAGTCTTAGGGTAGTGTCGCACAAGGAGGTAACTAGGCTCCTGCATGAGCTAAGTGTGGTAGAACCCAGCCAGGTAAGTGTCGCGATGGCTCCACAGGTTGTTTCAAGTGTGGATAAGAGGGTCACTTCATGAAAGAGTGCCCTAAGAACAGGCAAGGTAGTGGAAATTAGGGCAATAAAACCTAATCTTTATCAGTTGCTCCACTAGACAGGGATGCACCTAGGGGAGCTACTTCCGATACTAGCAGAGGAGAAACCGCCTTTATGCGATCACTAGTCGTCAAGAGCAAGAGAACTCTCATGATTTTGTCACTGGTATGATCAAAGTCTTTACTATTGATGTTTATGCTTTACTAGACCAGGAGCAAGTTTATCTTTTGTAACCCCTTATGTTGCAAATAATTTTGATGTTCTTCCTGAGAAACTCTGTGAAACCTTTTAACGTTTCAATACCTGTTGGGGAGTCTATTATAGTTGAACGAGTTTATTGTGATTGTGTCATTTCCATCAATCACAAAGACACCCTGGCTGATTTAATTGAGTTAGACATGGTAGATTTTGATGTTATTCTAGGTATGAACTGGCTTCATGCCTCCATTGATTGTAGAACTGGAGTTGTTAAGTTCCAAATTCCTAAAGAGCCAGTTATAGAGTGGAGTAGTAGTTCAACAGTGCCTAAGGGTCATTTTATTTCATACCTTAAGGGAAGAAAGTTAGTTTCGAAGGGGTGTGTCTATCACTTAGTCTGAGTTAGTGACTCTAGTGTTGAGATACCTCTTATTTAGTCCGTCTCAGTAGTAAAAGAGTTTACAGAAGTCTTTCTAGATGATCTACCCGAAGTCCTTTGTGAGAGAGATAGACTTCAATAGAGATGTTCTTTCAGATACTCGTCCTATATCTATTCCACCATTTAGAATGGCACCAGTAGAGTTGAAAGTGCTTAAAGAACAAATGAAAGATCTCTTTGATATGGGCTTTATTCGACTAAGTGTCTCACCTTGGGGTGCTCCGATTTATTTGTGAGGAAGAAAGATGGTTCCCTTAGGATGTGTATTGATTACCGCCAGTTGAACAAGGTTACCATTAAGAATAAGTATCCTCTTCCAAGAATATATGATCTTTTTTATCAGCTTCAGGGTGCTACTTGTTTCTCTAAGATAGATCTCAGATCAGGATACCATCAGTTCGAAGTAAGGGAATGTGACATTCCAAAGACAGCATTCAGGTTCTGTTATGGTCATTATGAGTTCCTAGTTATGTCATTTGGTTTGACCAATGTGCCTGCAACATTATGGACCTTATGAATAGAGTATTCAAACCTTATTTAGATATGTTTGTTATCGTCTTCATTGATGACATACTAATCTACTTGAGGAATGAAGAAGATCATGCTAGTAATCTCAAAGTAGTTCTCCATACTCTAAAAAATAGAGAGTTGTATGCCAAGTTCTCTAAGTATGAGTTTTGGCTTGAGTCTATGGAATTCTTAGGCCACATTGTGTCTGGAGAGGGAATTAAAGTAGATACCCAGAAAAATAGTGGTAGTGCAGAATTGGCCTAGACCCATATCTCCAGCTGACATGAAGAGTTTCTTGGGTTTGGCTGGATATTATAGAAGGTTTGTATAGGGGTTCTCATCTATTTCATCCCCTTTGACCAAGTTAACTCAGAAAACAGTGAAGTTTCAATGGTCAGAAGCTTGTGAGAAAAGCTTTCAGGAATTGAAAAGAGGTTGACTACTTCACCAATTTTGACCTTACCAAAAGGTACTCAAGGTTTTGTGATGTATTGTGATGCATATAGATTTGGTTTGGGTTGTGTATTAATGTAGAGTGACAAAGTTATAGCTTATTCCTCTAGACAGTTGAAAGTTCATGAGAGGAACTACCCAACCTATGATCTAGAGTTGGCTGTTGTAGTATTTGCTTTGAAAATATGGCGCCATTATCTTTATGGTGTTCATGTAGATGTGTTCACCTATCACAAGAGTCTTCAGTATGTGTTTACTTATAAGGAGCTTAATCTCAGACAAAGGAGGTGGTTAGAATTACTCAACGATTATAACATGAGTATTCCTTATCACCCAGGTAAGGCTAATGTTGTTGCTGATGCCTTGAGCAGGTTGTCTATGGGTAGTACCGCCCATTTTAAGGAAGATGAGAAAGAAATAGCAAGGGATGTGCATACACTTGCACGCTTAGGAGTCTGACTAATAGATTCCACAGAAGAAGGAGTAGTGGTGATGAATGGGGCTGAATCATCTTTTGTGTTTGAAGTTAAAGAAAAACAAAACCAAGACCCAATTTTGCTTGAATTGAAGGCAAATGTTCATAAGCAAAAAGTAATGGCTTTTGAACAAGGGGGAGATAGTGTATTGAGGTATCAAGATAGATTGTGTGTACCAAGGGTGGATAAACTCCAAGAGAGGATCATGGAGGAAGCTCATAGCTCCATATATTCCATTCATTTGGGTTCCACAAAGATGTATCGTGACTTGAGAGAAGTTTATTTGTGGAGTAGTATGAAGAAGGGCATTGCAGAGTTTATTGCTAAGTGTCCGAATTTCCAACAAGTTACAGTACAGCATCAGAGGCCCGGTGGTTTGGCTCAGAATATAGAACTTCCGAAATGGAAGTGGAAGATGATTAATATGGACTTCATCACAGGCTTACCAAGGTCTCACAGGCAACACGGTTCAATTTGGGCGATTGTTGATAGAATGACAAAATCAGCCTACTTTTTGCAGGTAAAGACTACTCATTTAGCAGAAGATTATGTAAGCTATATATTCAAGAGGTGGTAAGACTTCATGGGGTTCCGGTCTCCATTATTTTAGACGAAGGTGCACAATTTACTACACAGTTTTGGAATTTCATCCTCAGACATATGGGCAAGAATAGCGCACTATTCAGACCTTAGAGGATATGTTGAGGGCATTTGTGTTTGATTTCAAAGGTAATTGGGATGATAACCTGCCTCTTATTGAGTTTTCTTACAACAATAGTAACCACTCCAGCATCAAAATGGCTCCTTATGTAGCTCTTTATGGGAGAATATGCAAATCTCCTATTGGATGGTTTGAAGTTGGTGAAGCTGGGTTGATAGGACCAGATTTAGTTTATCAAGTTATGGAGAAGGTGAAAGTGATTCAAGAGAGGTTGAAAACGGCGCAGAGTCGTTAGAAATCCTACACTAATGTTAGGAGAAGGGAGTTAGAGTTTGAAGTAGATGATTGGGTGTACTTAAAAGTTTCACCCATGAAGGGTGTTATGTGATTTGGTAAGAAGGGGAAGCTTAGTCCCCGGTATATTGGTCCTTATTGAATATCCAAGAGGATTGGCAATGTAGCTTATGAGTTGGAGTTACCACAAGAGGTAGCAGCGGTTCATCTGGTATTTCACATCTCCATGTTGAAGAAGTGCATGGGCGATCCTTCATTGATCATACCAACTGAAGATATTGGGATCAAGGATAGCCTATCTTATGAAGAGATTCTGGATCGCCAAGTTCACAAGTTGAGGACAAAAGAGGTAGCATCAGTCAAAGTTCTTTGGAGGAACCAATTTGTTGAGGAAGCTACTTGGGAAGCTGAGGAAGATATGAAGAAAATATATACACATCTCTTTGAGCCCGGAAATATCCCAGACCAAGGTACTAATTCTCTTCTTAGTAATCTTTAATTTTTGATTTGGCATGTTGTAATTGCATTGCTTGTTGGGTGTTTGAACTGAATTTTGATGTTAGACCCTTAGCCTATTAAGAGTAATCTCATTTGAGGACGAATGTTTCCAAGGAGGAGATATTGCAACATCTCTCTAATTGAAAGAACTAGGAAGAAGTTAAAAATTGGAAATAGACATTTTCGGAAAGAATATAAAAAAATGTGGAAATTGTTAAGTATGTTAAGTTCAGTTTTTGGTCAACTTCAAACGAACATAACTCCTAGCTCAGAAAGAGTTAGGTGTATTTCCAGATATCGTAGGAAGAATCTTCGAATAATCTTTCCAACGCCGTCAAGTTTGCACGATTTCGAGTTTGTATGAGGGAGAAATGACCATTTGAAGTTGGGTTGTTCAAATAAGGAACGTCTAATCCGGATTTTGGAAGGGTAATATTATCTTTTCCTTACCTAATTATTTTAATCAATTCTTAGGAGTTTAATTGGGGTCAAATCAAATTTTATTCAGTTTAGAAAAGTTGAAGTTCAAGCTAGGGCTAGGGCTTGGAAAAAAGAGAAAAGAGGAGAAAGGAGAAGAAAAATCAAGAATCGTCAAGAACGTTTGAGTTTGATTGTGGATTTAGCCAATGATTCACTCCTATGAGGTATGTGAGATCACAGAGCATCGAGTTAGTTCACCTACGCTCAAATTATGATTCAATTCAGCGAAGTATATTAGATTTGAAAGTAAATCCTTTGAGTTCTTGATGAAATTCGTTTGAATTCTTGTGGGTTGTGTTGTTGAAGTTTTCTTGAGATTTGATTCATGTTTTTGGGTGTAATTTCGAGTTGAGTCTTGCTTATATTGAGGGTATAATTGATTCTAGGTATTTGGGAAAAGAACTAAGTCGAAATAGGGTGTTTAGAGATGAAAAATGAAGAATAAAAGTCGTAGGGCACCTGGGCAAGGGCCTGGGGCGCCGCCCCTCTCAAAGCCCCAAGAAGTCAGCCTCTGAATTTTGGGCTCTGCGGCGCCGTGCCAGCAAGAGCGCCCCAACCCCAGCCTTTGAATTTCAAGGGCTGGCTCCTCGAGCCTCTTAGAGCTCCAGGGATGCCAATTCTTCCCATTCTTCCCCTACATTTATGTATTAGTTCCTTAGCAACGTACCCGTGTTTTCTAGTTGATTTCAACACTCTTAGGTATGTCTAAACATCATAAAATCATCCATAAACATGAGATCATGAACCTTGAATCCATAATTCAATTCAAGGAAAGTTAAGAGTCAAGTCTTGAAGTTAAGAATCAAGTCTGGAGAGGTTCATAAAGTTTTCAAAAGTCTTTCGCAAACGTTTTAACTTTGTCTTAGGACTTAAGTTTTGAGTTGACTAAACAGTTAAGAGTAAAGTTCATTTCTTCAAAGATTATACGGGAACTAAGTTCCCAAAAGTTAGAAATATTTTCACATTTGAGCAAGAAAGGGAACATCGATTCCAATAGAGCTTTTAAGATAAGTTTTGAGTAATTATCTCAAACCAAAGAAAAAAGTTTTTTTTTAAAAGCATATGAGCTAAGTATATTTTTTGGGAGTAGTATTGAACACCGATATAGGGATGCGAGTTCATAATAACTCAATTCTCCATTAACATTGTAGCCATAATGGGTAGTAAATGATCATACTTTTTAGATGATTCCTTAAGTGCTTTTTAGCATAGATTAGTGGATCCACGTAATTAAGGCGTTCTATATGACGACAAAGTATAGGACAGTTCTGGAGCGTGAGCAAGACGTTGTATCACTACTTAGGCTCATAGTGGTGGCTGTCAGTTAGACAAACTCCCACAAAAACTATATTACTTTATTAAATGAGTACAGTTGAGTTTGTTCTTGCATTTCTTTAACGAACTAAGTTACTTTCTAATGTTGTAAAAGCTTTCTATATATTGCATGTGCTTTGTTGCTTTATATTGAGTTAAGTTTATTCATGAGTTGAGTAAATCCAAGGTAAGTGTTTCTTTCAGATTCCTTTCAAGCTTATGTTATGTTTAGTTTTCCCCTCGCATACTCGTACATTCAATGTACTGATTCCATTTGGCCTGCATCGTTGTTATGATGCAGACACAAGTAACAAGGATTATAATCCAGCGCCTCGTTGATCCGGTTGAGCACTCAGAGTCTGTTGGTGAGCCTCATTGCTTTTCGGAGGGCTCCTTTTTACATTTCTTTCTAGTAATACAGTTGTAAGGATGATCGAGGGTCTTGTCCCGACATCCCTCTTTGTTCTAGAGGCTTCATAGGCACTAAGACAGTTAGTAGTTCATTTGTCTTTACATTTCTTTATATATATATATATATATACACGTACATATATATCAAGGGATGGAAGGTAGGAAACCTATCCTAATGTAAGTATTAGTGTCTGTTTCGAAGGCCCGAATCGGTGACCTATAGGTCACATAAAAAACTTTATCACTGATTCAAGACTCCCGTGCCGAATGAACATTATACATGTAAATAAATTAAATCATTGTTATATTTCATTTATCTTTAGATTCAATTCAACATTATTACATTGTAATAGAAAAAATAAGTAGGCAACGTCCATTAGGAATCATGGTAATCACGTAATAGATGACATTATATGAAAATACTAAATAAACGTGATAAAACACTTGAAAAATAGATTCAAAATATGAAAAAAAAACAAATATAAACATACATGTGACAAAATAGACCCATAAAATGAAAATATTAAATAAAAATAATAAATATTTTTTTTATTTTTCTTTAGATTCAATTCAACATTATTACTTAACAATTGCACCCGAATAAATAAGAAGAAAACATTTGTTAGAAACCATGATAATCACGTAATAGATTCATATAATACAAAACACCAACTAAACGTCACAATACACGTGAAATAAAGTCATAATATAAAAATTTGATAATACATGTGACAACAATGAGACTTATGGTATGAAAACATTAAATAAATGTTACAATACTCGTGAAAAATGCACTCACACACCTACTATAAATTGTACAATTGTTCCTCTCAGAATTGCTCAACATTATTCAATAAAAACATCTTATTTTCTTCTGCAATGGAAAATGAGATAAAGAAAGGTAAGCAAAAGATTGAGTTGAACTTAATTGAGTCTGAGAGAGCACGCGCTATAAGCTTTTCCAAAAGGAAAAAAACCTTGTTCCAAGATGCAGAAAAGCTTGCAAATCGGAGTGGAGATGAAGTTGGCGTTATGCTTTTTTCACCCGGTGGAAAACCATTTTCTTGTGGTTCCACAAATATTGAAGATATAATTGATAAGTTTTTAAAAGGGAAACTAGAGGATCACCAACGTGATCATGCTGAGGTCAAACCAATTGGATTTGAGGAACTTGAAGATTTTCGCAAAGAATTGAAAACGCTTAACGAGAAAGAAAGAAGACGAATATTAATGTATAAGATTACGCACCCTGGCTCAAAAATACCTCTAGATAAACACATGGAGGAGCAGAGGGTGGCAATGTTGTTGCAGGTAAAGAAAATTTTAAATGAAACAAAAAATGCTATTTTGGGTGAGCATTTCAAGTTTGATTTAAATGTTGTCCCTGAGACAGAAGAAGATGAGAGTTCTTGAACTCATAATTCTCATGGAGTTGTTAACTGAAGTTTTTGATGCTAGAGCTATACTTGTAGAAGTCTTTATCAGTGATCGAGTATGCTAATATGATTGGTCTTTATTATTAAGCTTGTTTTTAGCCTTCAAATATATATTTATATGAGGTTTTAGGCCACAAAATAGAAGGTCTTGGAGTTCTTATGTTATTAAGTCAAATATGTTTCGTTAGTTTTATCTTTAGTCTTTAATGATGTTTTGTGTTGTCTAGAATGATAAATCAATTGAAATATTTTATTAAAGTAGTAAACAGTGTAAAAGTGATGGATCAAAGAAAACTCCCGTACACTCATTGATTTTATTTTATATTTCCATCTTTGTCAAGTTTAGTTCATTTACAATTTACATTAACATTAACTCTATGAGATTCTGAATCTCTATAATATGAGTTTATCTATTATTTATTGTCTTTATTAGTATATTCAATATTCCAAAAGGGATTGTGCTTGAATTTTCAACTCGATACAAGTATGTAACAAACTAGAGTATCTTATTTTTAAAAAAAATCTGGAGAGCATAAGCACCCAATACAGGTATGTAATGCACCCAAAACAATTACATCAGCCTTACAAAATACTTTTCTTGATTCCACTTTTTTTAGGCTTAAATTTCATATAAACTAATTTAATAAATTAGTATTCCGACCTAAAACTAACCCCTTGCCGTAACTCGGTACTTAGAGCCACAAGTGACCCCAATCTAAACCATGGTTTGGCATGACACTAAGAAACACAATAGTAACAACTGAAAATAAATGAATGTTAATGATAAACTGAATTAGTCTTTTAAAGATCACACACCTTCAAGCAGACAAGCATCTGAATAAACATAAGCCAAAGCTAAATTGATTATCTGATAACCTCTACTAAATTTAGTTTCTAGGACAAGCCCTAGCTAACTATAATTGTGTAAAAACTAACAATGTAATATTGAAATCAAGATAGAGGTCGTCATCGCGCTAGAAATGACATTCATTTGCTTCTGATAGAAGATTGGCTATTCAACATATTTCTTCGATAGAACCTTTTTATGGTCCAGCTAGAAATCGCGCTACCTCTTTGCATACTATATCAACAGTTATATCTGCAGAAAAACAAAAAATAAAAATTGATCCTCAGTTAAACATTGATCAAACTAATGACAAATCATTTGATATTTCTGATAAGGATGTTCCTTCTGCATCCGAGATGGATTTTAATCTAAATGATGCTCAATGATGAGTGAACATCAAATTGATTTTAGTCCAGGATCATTGGCAAGAAAATATATTCAGAATGAATTTTCAAATGAAAAATGGAACCGATTTAAAACATGGTTTTTTGACACTTATAGTGAAGAAGATTTAAATAATATTTCTCCAGAATTTTATGAAACCTGTGCTCTACATAATCATATTATGTTCTTTGTGCCATGGTTTATAACCACTTATTTACCTTTATTCATCAACGTTCTTGAAAGATATTACAAAGATGAATCAGGTAAAATTATTAATTCTATTTATCCTCCTCAAGCACCGTTTGTTTTACCTAATAATACAGGTATTACTTTTACTGCGTTTCAAAAATTTATTGATAATGGGGTTGCCGCAGTAAACATTAATGAAATTAATCGTCTTATTTTTCAAAATAATTATTTGGGTCTGCATGTTAAAGCTATTGGTTAACATATTTGTTCTCTTGACAAAAAGTTCGATAATCTAACTAATTTGATTATTCTTATTAATGATAAGCTGAAATCTGTGAAACAAGTTTCCGAACAGGCTTCTACATAAAAACAGCCTGATGTTCCTATTCAAAGACCTCCTAAGATTCAGGATTTTATTCTTAGACCTCGTCATGATCTTGAAAGCCTTTTGGAATAATAGTTTTCAGAATTTGGCGCAAGCGCAAAACCTATAAGCCTCGCTGAAGATTTTGCAGATGAAATGGAAGCCACTTTCGATTTCAAGACACAAGTGGAAATGGAAGTTAATAAACTTCGTGGTCATCCAAAGAAGAATATTGGTAATGTGTATGCTAGAAAACCTAGTATGCAAACTTACTACTATCCCAGACCAACTCCTTAAGATGTCTTAATAGAGGAAAGAGATTGGAATCAAACTAACACCTCTTATAGTGGAAGCGAGATTTATGAATGGAATATCGATGGTTTGACTGATAGACAGTTAACTATTTTAGTTCATAGGATGCTTATGTATGCTACCATCTGCAAGAGTGTTAATAGCACTGACAGGACCATTTGCCAATTGATTATTGCAGGGTTTACTGGTTAACTAAGAGGCTGGTGGAATAGTTATTTGACCCTTGATGCAAAGGCGGCTGTCATAAATGCTAAAGCTACAGCTGAAGGAGTTGATAACCTAGGTTTTGCTTTAGTCAAAAATAGAGAAGACGTTGTTTATACCTTAGTCTTAACCATACTAGAACGTTTTAGTGGTAGATTTACCAATCAATATGAAACCATTAGGTCTTTACTAAATGATCTTAGATGTAGATATTTAGGTGAGTTTAGCTGGTATAAAGATATTTATTTGGTTTAGAATACTGGAAAGTCAAATTTATTGATCGTTTACCTCCTTTATTTGCAGAAAGAGTGAAAAAGACTCTTAGAGATCCGCAAGGAATTATTCCCTATAGTAATTTTACTTATGGAAAGCTTATTGGAGCTTGTATGCAAGAAGGCATAAATTTGTGCAATGAGTTAAAACTCTCAAGACAGATTAAGATGGATAAGCTTAGAGAAAAGTTTCAACTGGGAGATTTTTGTACTCAGTTCGGTTTACCAGATACTTCAAAAGGTACCAACCGAGAAACTTCTAAATCAGAATCTCATAGATCTCATCATAAGAAAAGAAGATCTAGAAGAAGGACTAGAGAAGAAAGAGATGAGCGTAGGGCTCATCGTAAATCTCATAGATTTACCAAGAATAGGTCAAGGCGAGATCTTGATAAGATTAAGTGTTATAAATGTGGAAAATTTGGGCATATAGCTCGAAATTGTAAGTTTGAAAAGCTTAAGACTCTAGAACTGGATGAAAATATTCAAGAAAAGATTTATAGATTTCTTTATACTTCTGGTTCCAAATCAGTTTATGATGATTCTGAAGCAAGTTATGCCACAGAGGATGAGCAACCTGAATCTTCTAATAAGATGCAACAAGATTCGAATGATGCTTGCAAATGTCATGGTGATAGTTGTCACTATGAACATGATGAATTCTACAAGCTGCAATCTCAATTCGAAGACATGAATATGTTTACCATCACTACAGACAATGTGATAGAACTTCTAAAGGAAGTTACTGATAATACTCTTCGTGAAAGGATCATTCAATTGGCTGCTGGTAAAACTAGCTCTTCATCTAGTATTCCTAATGATAAAAAGGTTAAAGATGAGTTTAATTATTCTGCTCCTTATTCTTTGTCTGAAGTTCATAATAGACTCTCTTCTAAGCAAACCATGGTTATTCGTGATACCTCTTTTGATGATTTAAAAGGAGAAATTGAACATTTGAAGGAAGAAATTAAATTTCTTAAACAAAATAATATTATTTGTGATCACCGTCTTACTCAAATTGAGTCTGCTAATAGCAAAGGAAAAAATAAAGTTGATGAAACTACTGCTGAAGAGAATACTCTAGCCAACACTTTGAATATTGATCCGAAACAAAATATGTTTTTAGGAATGGTGCAAATTGTTACAGCTCATAAATGGTATGTTAAATAGACCATATTAATTGATAATGTTTTTTCTATAACTAACATTGGTATGATTGATAGTGGCGCTGATGTGAGTTGCATTAAAGAAGGTCTAGTACCTACTAAATATTTTGAGAAAACAACTCATATGGTAAAATCTGCATCTGGTCATGCTTTAGTTATAAAGTATAAATTATCTAATACTCGTATTTGCCAGAATAAAGTTTGTATTTCACACTTCTTTTTCTTGGTAAAAAATCAGTTATACCCCCCTATTATTCTAGGAACTCCGTTTATAAATGCATTTTATCCTTTTACTAATATAAATGCTAAAGGATTTTCTGCTACTTATAAAGATCTAGATATTAGTTATACTTTTATCACTGAGCCTATTTCTCGAGATATTAATGCTTTGATTGAAATGAAACAAAAGCATGTTGATTATTTACAACTTGAGATATTTAGTATGAATATATTCGATACTCTGAAATCTACTAAAGTACAGGAAAAGATTAAAATCATTTCTGAACAAATGGCCATTGATATTTGTGCTGATCATCCTAGTGCTTTTTGGAATCGAAAAAAGCATATTGTGACTCTTACGTATGAAGATGATTTCTTAGAGGAAAATATTCCTACCAAATCACGTCCTTGCCAGATGAATACCAAATTAGTCGAATTTTGCAAGAAAGAAATTGATAATTTATTACAAAAGGGTTTGATAAAACCTTCCAAGTCACCCTGGTCTTGTACTGCTTTTTATGTTAATAACGCTGCAGAGAAAGAACGTGGGGTTCCCAGGTTAGTTATAAATTATAAACCTTTAAATAAATATTTAAAATGGATTAGGTATCCTATTCCAAACAAAAGAGATTTGTTAACAAGATTATATGATGCTAATATCTTTTCAAAATTTGATTTAAAATCTAGATATTGGCAGATCCAAATATTTAAAGACCATTCTTATAGAACGGCATTTAATGTTCCATTTGGACAATACGAATGGAATGTAATGCCCTTTGGTTTAATAAATGCTCCATCTGAGTTTCAAAAAATTATGAATGATATTTTTAATCCTTATTTGGATTTCATCATAGTTTATATTGATGATATTTTAGTTTATTCAAAAACACTAGAAATGCATATTAAGCATTTGGACAATTTCAAGAAAATAGTTATTCAAAATGGTTTGGTGATTTCTAAACCCAAAATAAGTCTTTTCCAAACAGAAGTTAGATTTTTGGGTCATTTAATTTGTCATGGAAATATTACTCCTATATAGCGATCTATTGAATTTGCGTCAAAATTTCCTGATATTATTACAGATAAAACGCAATTGCAGAGGTTTCTCAGAAGTTTAAATTACATTTCTCCCTTCTACAAGAATTTGTCTCGCGATTTAGCTCCGTTATACGAAAGGCTAAAAAAGGATCATAAAAAGCCTTGGACTAATAGTCTCACGAATCTAGTAAAAACTATCAAGGATAGGGTTAAATCATTACCCTGTTTAACTCTTGCTAATCCTGCCTAGCCAAAGGTTGTAGAAACGGATGCATCTAATATGGGTTATGGAGAAATATTAAATGAAATTAACCCGCATGATAAAAATGAATACCTTATTCGGTTTCATTCAGGAAAATGGAGCGATGCTCAAAGAAAGTATGCAACGGTAGCTCATGAAATGTTAATTATCGTTAAATGTGTTTTAAAATTTCAGAATGATCTTTACAATCAGAAATTTGTGATAAAAACTGATGCTCAATCTGTTAAATATATGTGTAATAAAGATTTCAAACATGATGCATCAAAATTAATGTTTGCAAGGTGGCAAGCACAGCTAGCACCTTTTGATTTTGAAATTCTTTATAAGAAAGGAAGTGAAAACTCTCTCCCAGACTTCCTATCAAGAGAATACATTCAGAATGAGTGAGTATAGTGACAATTCAGAGATTGGTGATATTCCCATTTCTCTTTTCTTTACTAAAAAACGATTGATTAGTATTTTAAAGGTTCTTCCTCTCAATCGAGATTTGAAAGAACTTATTTATTGGAAAATTATAGATGGAATGGTGATGGACCTTTTCTTATCCATAGAAGAAGCTAATACTTATTATGACACTAATTGGGAATAAATCTCGATGCTTTGTTTGCAGGATGGAAAACCCTTGGGTAACTAAGGGAAGAGGAAAAGGTAATATCCACCGAGGAAGGGGAAGATCATCCCCAGGTGCATCAAGATCATCATATGGATCTTCATCATCTAATACTCCAATTATACAGAAAGGAGGAATGAATTTATATAACTTAAATTCCAGTGCGCAAGAAAAAGCCACGTCATCAATACATCTGGATGATATTCCAGAAAGTGATCCATTATATGCTCAACTACAAGAGTTTATAACACAAAAGCAAAGTGATACTTTCGCTTCAATTGCCAAAGAAGACGTTGATGATATCAAAATGTATGAAAAGGTAGAAAAAAGAGAAATGATATTTCTATTAGAAAACTCTGACATACAGAGAAGAGAAGAGCCTTGGAAGATATTCCAAAGGTATTTAGTCAATGGACTTTATTTCCCCGGTGAGTCATACAAAACTCGGAAATATTATGAAACTTTGCTGATAAGCACAGGTGTTGAATTTCAACATTTTTCAGGATATAATACAAGTGAGAATGTTTATAACTTCTCCAAAATGATTATAAAACACGTCATTCATATTGAAGATTGGGTATTTCCTCAATGACTGAAAGACTGTTTAGTCTAAACAAAGTCATAGTAAACTTTACCTATTGGATTATATCCAGGCATTTAATAAAGTCCTTTGTTATAACAATGAGACGCATAAACATACTTGGTTTATTAAAGTATGTGCCAAAATATTTGTTAACCCTATACCAAATTGGTTTCTAAACTGGTGGTCATACCACGGGCCAACTATAAAAATATTGCCCGAACCATTTCTCAAGTTATACAAAGAATGGGTAAAGATTTCCCCAGATCTCAATAAGTTATATCATCAAGAACATATTTGTTACTTTCAACAAATTGAACAGATTTATTTCTTTATAGAATTCTCTATTCCACGGATTCACAAATGGGTTCCGGAAGTAGATTTCACTGAGGAACAAATCCCCTGCTTATACAGAACATATTACAATAATTTTTGGGATAAGTTGATAAAGAAATATCCTCAAACAAAGTCTATATACGGACAAGAACTGCTGGATCTAATTACAAAAACCATTAAAGATTATAAATCGATTCCTAATAAAGGAATTATGACTGATGATTCAACTTCAGTAAAGCATATGGCTAGGAAAATTTCTAATCATGATGAAGAAGAACAAGATGAAATGATTATGAAGTACCTAGAAGAAGTAAAGAAAGAGATTTTTCTAAATCTAACTCATTACGCAAAATCAGATTCATCAATGCGTAGTAAAACAAGTGAAGATATGCACGAAGCTCAACCATATGAAGAAGAAAGGCCGGTAGATGCATTGAAGAAAGCCGAAGATTTTTTGGCAAAACTAAAAGACAAGATTTAGCAGATAAGCACCACCAACAGGAGACAAGCACTACCAACGGTATAAGGCACGATCTACTGTAGCAAAACTGTAGCTCAACAGTAGATACACTGTTACCAAGACCTAGACAGGGGCCCAGTATCCTTTACAAAGATGTTTTCTTTTCCTATAAATAAGTTTGTTTTTCTTTAATTAAGGGCAGGTTTTAGAAACCCTCTCTTCCGTTTTGCACTCTCTCCTTCTTGTAAACTTTTCTAACTAAGTTTTGTAAGCTTGCCGGATTTTGGCCGGAGTAATAAAGTGTGCAGTTTGATAACAACATGGTACTTTCTTTTCTAATTCTTCCTGTCTTTTACTTTTCCAATTTCTCCGATCTGAGTCGTGACTATGTCCAGCTAAAAAATTATATCTATGCCGGATAACTAACTTCACTCTTATATAGACCATAAACAGATCTAAGCTTTATTTAAATCTAGAAGAATTTTAGTATGGCTTCTCGACTTGGTTCTGAGATTGAGGTACAATCGAATCTAGTACTACTTTTATTGGCTTTGTCTTTGTGACTCCGTCTGATGAGCCGTGGTTTTTAGCCCAAAAAGAGTTTATTTAGTAGGGCATCTCATACCCGGCTAGAACTATCAGACACATGGGCTCAATAAAAGTATGTATTAGCTTCTTGACAGGCCTTTTGCTTGGGTAAAATAATTAAACCATGCAGTCTGAGAAACTATGTTAAAATTCTTGTGTATTTCGATTCTTATGTAGTTGGAGTACCTCTAAGGATATTGACTTGCTTGATCTATGACTGGGCGGACTACCGCCAGGTCAGTGATCCTGTATCGTTGGCATAATAATAATAATAATAATAATAAAAACAATTTGAACCATGCCAATATGCAAGAATTTATATTGAGATTTATATAATTTAATATCACGCTTATTTAATAAACGAATAGCTTGTTCCGACGAGTTTAACGCCAAGGATTGTTCAGTTGTTTTTATCAACTGTTTATTAGAGATTTTGTAGTGACCTAAGATCTGGCGAAATTAGTTTCTACCAAAATAGTTTGATTAGATGTATCATATAACTTACATCTAGGATTCAAAGTAGTAAGTAATTTAAAATAAATTCTATAAGACAGGCAGATTAATTCAGATCCAGGTGCATAGTTATAACCATGTGTTTTAACATTCAAAGTTAAAGCATCTAAGATATTAGAATCAGTTAAAGATAACTGCAAATTTGGTTGAGAATTAAAATAAACTGGGCCATAGGCCACTGTAGATTCTATCGAACCCATTAAAGACTGTCAAAAAATTAGATTTCTCGCATCACGAAGAGCAGCTAAGAAACGAAGTGATAACTCTCTAATAGAGAATAAAATCTCGATAAGTGATTTTATTCCCAGCAACGGAAAAAGCATATTGTGACTCTTCCATATGAAGATGATTTCTCTGAGGAAAATATTCCTACTAAATCACGTCCTTGTCAGATGAATACCGAATTGGTTGAATTCTGCAAAAAAGAAATTGATAATTTATTACAAAAAGGTTTGATAAAGCTTCGATGTCACCATGGTCGTGTACTGCTTTTTATGTTAATAACGCAGCAGAAAAAGAACGAGGTGTTCCCAGGTTAGTTATAAACTATAAACCTTTAAATAAATTTTTAAAATGGATTAGGTATCCGATTCCAAATAAAAGAGATTTATTAACAAGGTTATATGATGCTAATATCTTTTCAAAATTTGATTTAAAATATGGATATTGGCAAATTCAAATATTTAAAGACCATTCTTATAGAACGACATTTAATGCTCCGTTTGGACAATACGAATGGAATGTAATGCCCTTTGGTTTGAAAAATGCTCCCTAAGAATTTCAAAAGATTATGAATGATATTTTTAATCCTTATTTGGATTTCATCATAGTTTATATTGATGATATTTTGGTTTATTCAAAAACCTTAGAAATGCATATTAAGCATTTAGACATTTTCAAAAAAATAGTCATTCAAAATGGTTTGGTGATTTCTAAACCAAAAATGAGTCTTTTCCAAACAGATGTCAGATTTTTAGGTCACTTGATTTGTCAAGGAAAAATTACTCCTATACAACGATCTATTGAATTCGCGTCAAAATTTCGTAATATTATTACTGATAGAACGCAATTGCAGCGATTTTTGGGAAGTTTAAAATATATTTCTCCCTTTTACAAAGATTTGTCTCGCGATTTAGCTCCATTATACGACAGGCTAAAAAAGGATCATAAAAGACCAGTTTTGTATGACTCACCCGGGAAATAAAGCCCATTAACTAAATACCTTTGGAATATCATCCAAGGTTCTTCTCTTCTCTGTATGTCAGAGTTTTCTAAGAGAAATATCATTTCTCTTTTCTCTAGCTTTTCATATGTTTTGATATCATCAACTTCTTCTTTGGCGATTGAAGCAAAAGTATCACCTTGCTTTTGAGTTAGAAACTCCTGTAATTTAGCATATAATGGATCACTCTCTGGAATATCTTCCTGATGTATTGATGACGAGGCTTTTTCTTGCGCTCTAGAGTTTAAGTTATATAAACTCATTCCTCCTTTTTGTATAATTGGAGTATTAGATGATGAAGATCCGTATGATGATCTTGATGAACTCGGGGATCATCTTCCCCTTCCTCGTGGGTTATTACCCCTTCCTCTTCCTTTAGTTACCCAAGGGTTTTCCATCCTGCAAATAAAGCATCATAAAAAGGAAGTGATAACTCTCTACCAGACTTCCTATCAAGAGAATACATTCAAAATGAGTGAGTACAGTTGCAATTCAGAGATTGATGATATTCCAATTTCTCTTTTCTTTACTAAAAAAAGATTAATCACTATTTTAAAGATTCTTCCTCTCAATCGAGATTTGAAAGAATTGGTTTGTTGGAAAATTATAGACAGAATGGTGATGGACCTTTTCCTATCTATAGAAGAAGCTAATACTTATTATGACGCTTATTGGGAATAAATCTCGATGCTGACTTTATCTAAATATGCATAAATTTATATATGGTTTCTTGACTTGGTTCCGAGATGGTGGTACTGTCAGATTCAATACAACAAGTTAGTGGCTTTGTCTTAGTGACTCCGTCTAGCCAGTCGTGGTCTTAGCCCGATAAAGAGTGAAAAGGGGTGTTTTATACTCGGTTAGAACTGCTAGACACATGGGCTCACTGACAATACGTATTTGAATCTCGACAAACCCTTTGCTTGGGTAAAATGAGTCCTTCCTTCCATACAGTCATCAAACTATAAACAAATCTATTTGTATTTCGATTTGAATTTATTCCACGAATTCGGATGTTAACAAGCTAGATTGAAGATGACCGCGCGGACTACCGCTCGTCTTCTAATCAGATTATGATGATTCTGAAGCATGTTATGCAACAGAGGATGAGAAACCTGAGTCTTCTAGTAAGGTTCAACAACAACAACAACAAACTATTTAAGTTGTGCTAATTGGAGGAATTAAGACTTACCCTTGGGTTTGAACTTTAGGAAATTGATTATAAAATTAGGTGAGTTTTTGGGTCTAGGCTAGACATAGAGTAATATGATGTCAATAGACTCGTTAACTTACAAATTATGCATATATACCTGATAGATTGGAAACGTTTAGAGGCATTGAGGAAAGGAAAAGTGTTGGAGAAGTAGCTTGCTTGACTTCGGTTCTTCGGTCGAGGTAGGTTATGGTTTATTCTATTTGATACATACTCTCAATAGTGATTGATATGCATTGAGTGATATTGTGAAGTTCTCTATGTACTTGATTGTGTGGTTGTGTGGTTTGTGATTTGTCTGAATTCTGAGACCGTGAAATTTATAATATTCAACTCTATAGAAGTGATGCCTTGAATAAAGAAGGTTTGATGAAATATTGTTAATGCAGTGAAAAGTGGTGATAAAAAATGATAAATTAATGATATTATTGGATCAGGGGTCACGTTCCGACACTGTATCGTTGGATTAGGGTGTCACGTTCTGACACGATATTATTGGATCAGGGTGTCACGTTCTAAAACGGTATTATTGGATCGGGTGTCACGTTCTAACACCATAACATTAAAGAGGAAAACATATTGAATTGAATGTACTCATAACATTAAAGAGGAAAACATATTGAATTGAATGTACTCAATCTCAAAGAATCCCTTGCCCAAACGAGTGTGGTGTGGAGGCATGAGTCCTTTTGTGTGTGCTTGATATTGTGATTGATTACGTACTTGTTTCGTTGTCACTTGTTCATGTTCTTTGTTTCTTATCACCTGCTAAGTGCTATAGTTGATTTTATACTATTACTTTATGCATATTAGTTACTATTTTGAGACGCACAATGATATCTACTCGATCGGTACATGTTGCCTTGTACTGAGACCTACTTGTGATTTTCTTTGTTTTTCTTTTGTGTAGTGCAACGAGTGTACCAAAGACTTCGACTTGCCCTCAGCTCTAGCCAGTCTCCAACATATCAGGTTCCAGGGTGAGTTATTCATCAAGCTCATGTTAGATTCTTTTGGTTATGGCATGATATCCTTAGTTTTCAGACATAAACTATTTTATTCATTTATTTTGGTGTCTTTAATACTCTTAGACTTAGTATTTGAAGATTAGATGTCCTTGATGTGATGACTTTCAGGTTTTTCGAATGACATATAGTATACTTTAATGGATTTGTGTTTCTTACACTAATAAGATTTAAGCTTCCACATTATTGTTATCATTTCGTAAGTTGAATGATAAATATAAGTTGGGGTTGAATTCATTGGTTCTCCGACATAGGAGGTTAAGTGTGGGTGCCACTTATGACTCGTTTTGGGTCATGACAAACTTGGTATAAGAGCTTTAGGTTCATTGATCTCATCACACAAGGACAAGTCTAGTAGAGTCTTGCGGAACGGTACGAGGACGCCTTTACTTTTCTTTGAGAGGCTATTAGACTTTAGGAAAACTCCATTCTTTCTTTCTTTTGTGCTATTACTTGAATCCAATTAGTATCTAGGTGATACAAATTGGTATCTGACCTTATTCGCTGTATGTTGCATATAATCCGAACAAGAACAACAGAAGTGGAAATACCAACGCTAGCTAGAGAGGATGCGCCCTTGAAAATAGACATGTTTTCCCAATTCATTGTGGACATGTAATGACTAGTGACGAACACTATCTTTTTATTAAGTTCTTAAAGTTGAAACCCCCATTCTTCATTGTTATTGAATATGAAGCTGTTTATGATGACCTTGTTGACTGTCATGAGCTGCTTCATAAGATGAGTATAGTGCGAGGTTTGGTGTTGAGTTGTGACATACTAGTATTAGGGAGAAACCAAAATGTGGTGGCGGTATCATGTTGAGGGTCGACCAGTAAAGGCACTAACTATGACTTGGGCAAAATTTTCTACCTTTTTAATAGAGAAGTATAAACCCCAGACTTTGAGGAATATAGGGAGAAATGAGTTCCTGAATATAGATTAAGGGAAGATGTATGTTCTTTCTTATGAGGCCAAATTTCGTGCTTTATCAAGATATGGTACTCAGTTTTGCTTCAGTCTAAAAGAGTGAATTCGTCTATTTGTGAAGGGATTGGGGTCAATTTGCATATTTCAACTTTATAGGTTGTTGATTTGGCAAACTCTTTTTAGGAAGTGGTTACTTTTGTGATTAGGTAGATAGAGTGAAGCCATATGACTTTGCCAAGGTGACAACATTCAAGAAGTTTTGTAAGGGACGACTAGATAATGAACACCATTACTTTGGAAAATACAATTAGTAAAGTTATCATAACATATATGGGTTGCTTAGCAAATGATGAAATTATGTTGAGGAAATTGATGGTAGAATCTATATTACGCTTTCATAGATTGAGTGTATATCAAAAAGGGTCATGATATGACTACTACAATAATATTGATGCTTACTTGATTAAAGTTATGATGTTTGTTACTTTTTTTTATCGACCTGATCTAAGAATGAATTTGTAATGTTTTGGATCTATTCAATGGATTGAAATGTGTTAGCTATTGGTGTATGATCTTCTCGATAGGTATGATATGTTCTAGTGATGGATATAACAAACTTTCATTGTGTGGTACTAGAGTTATGTGGAAATGAATACGTCGATTGTCATGTGTGAATACTAACTACTTAAGGAGTTGATAATTATATGACATGTTTAGATAATGAGATTCGGTGTTGCATTCATATTTGAGAAACCAACAAGTTTGTTACTACGGACGCTTGGGTTAAGCTTTATTTTTAAGATTTTTTAGTGGTGGATCTTTGGTATGGTATTAACGCATTTAGGTTGTGAAGTGCATCTTGAGGATTCTGAAGGAGGACTGGTGATTTTATCTTAAACTCCAAAGGAGTGGATTGATATCGAAATGACAAGATTATGGATAAGGAAAGTTTAGTGAGTATACTTGGGTGAAGGAAATTGAAGATTTTAGTAAGAAAACGTGTATAAAATTGGGTTAGTCCTTTAAATTTGATTGATATAACTGAGTTTGAAGTATCATGTCAATGAAAAGGTTGACTGCGTTGTGATGACAAGGGCTTACTGAGGATGATGGTAATAAGAGTTAGTGATGGATTGTGTTTGAGATGACACTATAGAATACATGTTGTTGGTTAAACGAATTTTGTATGGTAAAAATGAGTTCTAAGTATCTAAGATTGTAATTTTCTACTATTTGGTGAGTAACATGGTTGTATGAAAAGTTTTAGGAGATGTTGGGACACCGCTTAAATAGAATTCAAAGGAGCTAGAGTCATAATGAAAAATAAAATATAAATTAGTGAGATGTAGTGTAGCCTTCAGAAAGAGGTGAGAGCAAGAATATTTTTCTCTGATTGGGTTCAGGAACATGGGATTTCATCCATTTTACTCTGGTTATTGTAATAGTGTCACATGTTAATTTGAGTGGTTAAAAACTAGTGGATAAGACTTGACAAAGAAGTGTACAAATGTCCAGCTCGAGTGTGATGATAAGTTTTTTTTGTGATTTTGATTTTGGTAATGAGTACGGTTGGATTTTTAGTGAAGGATATGGTAAGATCGATTGAGAGGCGATCAATGATAAGCTAAGATACATGAATTCATAAAAATCTTGAAGGTATGAGCTAATATTGATAGATAAAGGGATTAGGTTGCACAATTGAATTCACAATTCAAAATTTTCGTAGTAAGTATACATTCGTAGTGGTATATTTTGTCAAGGTATGAATTTTTAAGATCATAAGAAATAATCGATTGAATTTGATATTGAGCATTAATTTGGAAGGACTTATGCATGGGTTTTGTCATAAAGTTGTTACTTTTTATTTTTAAAGGACATAAGGAGGGTTTCACTTAAAAGTGTTGGTTTAGAGTAAGGTAAATGGTCGGAGTGGTTATGATGGTTGTTTATATTGAGAGTGTGGGCTTTAGTGGAATGGTGTGAGAAGTATGTGGAGCCAACTCAATGAAAATATTTGATATGGGCTCTTTAGAGGAAGCATTTAGTGTTATTCAACCTTGGTTCCATGCATGATTTGGAGTATGATTAACTAGTTATGTACACGTGTTTTCACTTTGTTGTGGATCCCTAGTGGTGGATCAAGTGTACTGATCATGCGATGTCCTCTTGGTTTAGTAGGATTTTTGGGCAGACTTGGTTGTCTCAGATGACATATTTGGTGTTGTCTTGGAGCTGTTGAAGTATTCAATTGGTTCTACATGTACCACCTTGCTTATGAGAATTTATGGAAGAGCTACCATGAGTATTTACAGTTTACTGTTTGTCTTAATACACATTTAGTCGTCGAGTTAATGTTTCGATTATGTGTGGTAGAATGCGGGGACCATTGGGTCTAGTTCTACTGTTCTTAAGTTATCTACAATCACAACTACTAATCTAGCATTTCGATTGTGTTGTTAGAGGTTCTGTCTTCTTGGTTATATCGCACTATGGGTGGTTACATGATCATTTCCTTCTTTGGGTTAGATAAGTTTGATTCTCCCTTGATGAGTACGTGATGTCTAAAGATCAATTTTTTATAACTTAAGTTCATGAAAAGTTTATGTTGTGAGAATGAAATATTGATAAGAACTATGATGTTTTGTGCATTATGAGTGGGTGGTGGTTGGTTCAAGTTCATTATTGATTCACGATTTTATCATGGTTATGTGAGAAAATATTCCACCTAATGGTTGTGTCAAGGTCCTTGAGAACATGTTGCGGATGTGTGTACGATTAACTTTGGTGGTTATTGGGAGTAGTTTTGTTAGTTGAGTTTACATACAACAATAGTCATCATTCGAGTAATGATATTGCCCCAGTTGAGGCATTGTATGGGAGGATATGTAGGTCTCTCATAGGTTGGTTTGATGAATTTAAGGTGAGACCTTGGGGTACCGATCTGTTGAGGGAATCGTTAGAGAAAGTAAAATTTATTCAGGAGAAGCTTCTAGCAGCTCAGAGCAGGCAAAAGGAGTTGCAGATCGGAAGGTCAGGGACTTGGTGATGGACACTACATTATTTGTTGGAATTCGGTCATGCTTGATGAGAATCTGTCTTTTTGAGGAGGAGCCTGTAGCTATTCTAGATAGGGAGGTCCAAAACTTGAGGTAAAAGGAGATTGCATCTATCAAGGTTCAGCGGAAGAATCGGTCGATTGAAGAGTCCACTTGGGAGAGTGAGACTGATATGAATGAAAGATATCCAGACTTTTTTATCGATTCAGATACCCTTTCTTACGCTCGCCTTCTTTCGATCGTTCGTATTGGTATCTGATGTAACGATCCATTAGGTCGTTTTGAGTATTAGAACATTTTCGATTCTTCCCATAAATTTAAATGGTAATTTTGAACAAGTTATTTCACTACGATTATTTAGTTAGTGGATATCTCTTAAATGATTAATTCTTATTAGTTTGTGGTTAATGGGCTCAGTCTATAATTTAGTATTTCTCTTACCACATGGCCCATATGTAGAAAGAAATTAGTAAAATTTAGTAGTTATTTAATTATCTAGTGGTTCATAATTAATTGCCCTAATTATTATATTAAAAGAAAAGCAGTATCCTCTCGAAGAGGACTTCGGCGATAACCATTCAAACTAAATCAGGTAACCATATCTAACTCTTCGTATTGTAGATATGGATAGATTATAATTATTATTATTGTTTTGTTTACTGGATGGACCTTCCTTGGGTAACCAAGGTCAGAGGAAAAGGCGGTTATACCAGAGGAAGGGGAAGATCATCCCTGGGATCATCAGGATCGTCATACGGATCCTCCTCATCTAACTCCCCAATCATACAAAGAGGAGGGATGAGTTTGGTGAATCTAAATCCCTCTCAAAATGAGGCTTCTTCTATACATCTGGAAGATATTCCAGAAAATAATTCATTATACATACAATTACAGGCGTATCTATCTCAGAAGCAAAGTGATACCTTTGCATCCATAGCAAAAGAAGATGCTGATGATATTAAATCATATGAAAAAATACCCAAGAAAGAAATGATATTTCTTTTAGAAAATTCTGATATTCAAAGAACAGAAGAACCCTGGAAGATATTCCAGCGTTATTTGGTAAGCGGATTATATTTCCCGGGTAAGTCATACAAAACCCGATCTTATTATGAGACCATTCTAATAAACACCGGTAGTGCTGAGTTTCAGCATTTTTCAGGTTATAACACTAGTGAGAATGTTTATAACTTCTCCAAAATGATAATCAAACAGATTATATCTGTTGAAGATTAGGGTATCTCCACGATGAAATAAAGGCAGATCAGCCTGAATAAAGTCTCTATGAGTTTTACATATTGGGATTATATTCGTGATTTTGATAAAGTCCTCATCTATAATAATGAGAGACATAAGCACACATGGTTTATTAAAATTTGTGCAAAAAACTTTGCAGGACCAATTACTAATTGGTTTTTAAACTGGTGGTCATATCATGGTCCGACTGTAAAAATATTACCGGATCCATTTCTAAAGTTATACAAAGAAGGGGTTAAAGCTTCCCCAGACCTTAACGAGTTATACAACTCAGATCATATCTGTTATCTGGACAAAATAGACCAGATTTATTTCTTCATCGAGTTCTGTGTCCCTTGGATTCATAAATGGACCCAGAAGTGGGATTCACAGAGGAACAAATTCTCCGCTTATACAGAATCTTTAATAACAATTTCTGGGATAAATTAATGAAAAAGGATCCCAAGACTAAAACGTTATGCGGACAAGAATTATTGGATTTTATGTCAAATAAAATTCAAGAATATATTATTTCTCCCCAAAAGGGAATAGTTGCTGATAGCTCGGTTAGGCACATTCCCAAAAAAAATCTCCGTGAAAGATGGAGATAAAGAAGCTATGATCAATAGATACTTAGAAGAAGTCAAAAGAAGTCTGCTTCTGAACATCACTCAATATGAGAAATCAGACACTTCTATGAGAAGTGAAACCAACGAAGACACTATAGATGATATCCGAGAAGCTCAACCTATTGAGCCAACTGTATCAGAAGATTCTCTGAAGAAGGCGGAAGATTTCCTTCGAAAGATTAAAGAAAAAGAAAAATAGAGATCAACCTCTCTACAGCGCAATAATGCAACATTTACAGTAGATACACTGTTTAGGGGACAGATGGGACCCATTATTATTGTACCTTATGTTTTTATGTTTCTATAAATTGGTTTGTCTTTCATTTCTTTAGAGGCAGGTTCGAAATAACTCTCTCTCTCTCTCTCTCTCTTTCAGTTTCTCTCTTGTAAAGCTTCCTCCTTTTGTAATTTGTAAGTTCGCCGGATACTTACCGGAGTTGTCAATAAGTATAAAGTTCTCATAGGCCCTGGTGTTGGCCACGACTACAAGGTAGTTTAATTCTTCATTTCTTTTATCTTCTTCTCTTTCTCCGATCTAGAGCCATGACTATGTCCGGCTAAAAGCTTCATATCTATGTCGGATATCTAACTTCACTTTTATATCTAAAATGAAAGATCTAGACTTTATCTAAATATAAATAAATTTCTATATAGTTTCTTGACATGGTTCCAAGATGGTGGTACAGTCAGATTTGATGCAATACGTTATTGGCTTTGTCTTAGTGACTCCGTCTAGCCAGCCGTGGTCTAGAGCCCATTAATGAGTTGAAAAAGGGCGCTCTATACCCGGTTAGAACTGCTAGACACATTGGCTCAATAACAATACGTATTTGAATCTTGACAGACCCTTTGCTCGGGTAAAAGGACCGCTATAAGAGTTATTCGTCTGATTCCAGTCTCGTCCTCTATCAACACATCTTGAGGAGTGGGTCTGGAATAGTAATAAATTTGGATGCTAGGTTTATAAGCAAACTTAGTATTACCACTATTCTTTTTTGGATAACCCTGCAGTTTATTAAATTCTAAAGAAACATGATTTTTAAATTAAAGGTAGTTTCCATTTCATCTGCAAAACTTTCAAACAAATCCATAGGTTTTGCACTAAATTCCGAAAACTTTTTATCAAGAAGTTTTTCAAAATCATAAATTTATTTGAATTTAAATTCTGAAATCTCAGGAGGCCTTTGCACAGGAGTAGCCATAGTTTGTACTTCCGCCTTAGCTTTTGAGGTAGAAGCTTTATTAAAAGTTTTTACATCATTTTTAATCTGGATTATCAAAGCAATTAATTCATCTAATTTTTTATCAAGAGAACCAATATGTTCCCCCAGAACTTTAACATAAATCCCCAAATAATTATTTTGAGAAATCAAATTATTAAGTTCGTTGATGCTGACAGCCGCAACATCCTCTTCGACAATTTTTTGAAAGGCAGTAAAAGTTATACCAGTATTATTAGGTAAAAAAAATGATGACTGAGGCGGGTAAACACCCTTGATAATATTATCAGTTCCATCTTTATAAGATTTTTCAAGAACGTTGATGAATAAAGGTAAATAAGTGGTTATAAACCAAGGTACAAAATACATAATTTATGTAAAGCACAAGTTTCATAAAACTCTTGAGAAATATTATTTAAATCGTTTTCACTATAAGTGTCAAAAAACCAAGTTTTAAACTGATTCCATTTATCACTTAAAAACTCATTATGAATGTACTTTCTTGCCAGAGAACCTGGGCTAAAATCTATTTGGTGTACATCCATCATCAAGTATTGTTAAGATCAATATCCATTTCGGATTGAGAAGGAATATCCTTATCAGAAATATCAGAAGCAATATTATTAGCGTGAACAATATTAAGACGAGGATTAATTTTTATTTTATTAACAAATCTATCACTTTGATCCGCAGAAATACTCGAAGGTAGAGTACGTAAGGAAGCAGCACGGTTACGAGCTGGGACATAAACAAGATCAATGGGGGAAATATGATGCATAGCAAGCAATCTTCTAGCCGAAGAAAATGAATGTCTACTATAAGGGACTAGATCCTTCTATGCAATCATAAACTATATAAAAATTTGTATATATTTCGATTCGAATTTACTCATTGTATTCGGATGTTAGCAAGCTAGACATTGATTTGTTAAACAAATGGACTATTCCAAAAACTAATATTAAAACCATTTATGATTATGGTTGGTTTGATAAAATCTCTAATGAATAGTTGATAAAAACGACTGAGCAATCCTTGGCGTTAAATTCATCATAACAGACTATTCGTTTGTTAAATAAATGAGATATTGAAATGTATAAGCTTCAGTATAATTTCTTGCATATTGGTATGATTCAAATTGCTTTTAAGCCTTTGACCCTTAAAGGGTTACTTGAGACATTTTTAGCAGCTTTATGTGATTCTAGAAATCTAAATTTTAGACAATCTTTGATGGGTTCGATTGAATCTACAGTGGCTTATGGTCCAGTCTATTTTAATACTCAACCTAATTTACAGTTATCTTTAACTGATGCTAATATTCTTGATGCTTTAACTTTAAATGTTAAAACGCATGGTTATAATTATGCACCTGTATCTGAATCTATTTCAAATTACTTTCTACGTTAAACCCGCGATGTAAGTTATATGATACATCTGATGAAACTATTTTAGTAGAAACTAATTTTGCTAGATCTAAGGTCACTACTAGGCGACCTATAAAATGGGAAGAAATTAATTTTCCAACTACTTGGACTTTGGAGTCAGTTATCCCTCCAAATCAGATGACGGATGCAGTCACTAATTCTGAGTATTCTCATATCACTCAAAATCCTGACAGTAGGATTTGTATGCAGTTTAATGATATCCCTTTTAGTAGACATTCATTTTCTTCTGCTAGAAGATTGCTTGCTATGCATCATATTTCCTCCATTGATCCTGTTTATGTCCCAGCTCGTAACCGTGCTGCTTCCTTACATACTCTACCTTCGAGTATTTTTGCGGATCAAAGTGATATATTTGTTAATAAAATAAAAATTAATCCTCGTCTTAATATTGTTCACGCTAATGATATTGCTTCTAATATTGCTGATAAGGATATTACTTCTCAATCCGAAATGGATTTTGATCTTAACAATACTTGATGATGGATGTACACCAAATAGATTTTAGCCCAGGTTCTCTAGCAAGAAAGTACATTAAGAATGAGTTTTTAAGTGATAAATGGAATCAGTTTAGAACTTGGTTTTTTGACACTTATAGTGCCAACGATTTAAATAATATTTCTCAAGAGTTTTATGAAACTTGTGCTTTACATAATCAAATTATGTATTTTTTACGTTGGTTTATAACCACTTATTTACCTTTATTCATCAACATTCTTGAACGATCTTATAAAGATGGAACTGTTAATATTATCAAGGTTGTTTACCCGCCTCAGTCATCAGTTGTTTTACCTAATAATACAGTTATAACTTTTACGGCCTTTCAAAAATTTGTCGAAGAGGATGTTGCGGCAGTCAGCATCAACGAAATTAATAATTTGATTTCTCAAAATAATTATTTGGGGGTTTATGTTAAAGTTCTGGGGGAACATATTGGTTCTCTTGATAAAAAATTAGATGAATTAACTGCTTTGATAAGTCAGATTAAAAATGATGTAAAACTTTTAATAAATCTTCTACCTCAAAAGCTAAGGTGGAAGTACAAACTATGGCTACTCTTGTGCAATGGCCTCGTGATCTTTCAGAATTTAAATTCAAATCAATTTATGATTTTGAAGAACTTCTTGATAAAAAGTTTTCTGAATTTAGTGCAAAACCTATGGATTTGTCTGAAAGTTTTGCAGATGAAATGGAAAATACCTTTGATTTGGAAAATCATGTTTCTTTAGAATTTAATAAACTGCAGGGTTATCCCAAAAAAAATAGTGGTAATACTATGTTTGCTTATAAACCTAGCATGCAAACTTATTACTATTCCAGACCCACTCCTCAAGATGTGTTGATAGAGGAACGAGACTGGAAACAGACTAATACCTCTTATAGCGGTTCTGAGATTTATGAATGGAACCTCGATGGTCGGACTGATAGATAACTTTCTATTCTTGTTCATAGAATGCTTATGTATGCAACTATCTGTAAAAATGTTAAAAACACAGGTAGAAATATTTGTAAAATGATAATTGCAGGTTTTACTGGCCAACTTCGAGGTTGGTGGGATAATTATATGAACATTGAGCAAAAGGCTGCTGTGAATAATGCTACTTCTAGTAGTGAGGGTGTTGATAACTTAGGTATGGCTCTTGTTGCAAATAGAGAAGACGTCGTTTATACCTTAGTCTTAACCATTTTAGAATATTTTAATGGTAGATTTACCAATCAGTTTGAGACTATTCGTACCCTGTTAAACGGTCTACGATATAGAACCTTAGAAGAATTCAGGTGGTATAAGGATACTTATATGAGTAGGGTGATGGAGTTACCCGAAAATAAATATGAGCATTGAAAAGCCAAGTTCATAGATGGCCTTCCCTCATTATTTGCAATTAGGGTTAAAAAGGTGCTAAGAAATGAGCATGGTGAAATTCCCTACCAAGATTATACTTATGGTCGTCTGATAGGCGTTTGCACTCAAGAAGGGATAAATTTGTGCAATGAACTAAAGTTATGTAGACAGCTTAAGATAGATAAGCTTAGAGAAAGATCTCAGCTAGGAGACTTTTGCACCCAATTTGGTTTACCCAGTACTTCGGCTGATAACAAGAAAACCAAACATAGAGATTCTAAAGGTTCCAATCCCAATAAACCTTATAGGAAAAGATGTTCTAGACATATACATAGATCTAAGGAAGAACCAGAAGAGAGAAAAGCCTTTCGTAAGTCTAATAGATTTACTAAAAATAGGTCTAAGCGAGAACTCACCAAGATCAAATGCTACAAATGTGGAAATTTTGGACATATAGCACCCAATTGCAAGCTTGAAAAGCTGAAAACCTTAGAACTAGATGAAGAAGTTCATGATAAGTTTTATAGTTTCTGATATACTTCTGGTTCTGAGTCCGATTATGATTCTGATTCAGGTTCAGAGGAAGAAATTGAGTTACCTGAATTATCTGATAATAATCAGCATAATGACAATCAGCATGCTAATACTTGTAATACTTGTCAAGGTGATACTTGCTTATGTGAAAATGATGAGTTCTTTTATAAACTACAATCTCAATTTGAAGATTTGAATCTTAACACTATTACTTCTGATAATGTGATAGAACTTCTGAAAGAAGTAACTGATAATAACATTCGTGAAAAAATTATTCAATTAGCTGTTAATAATACTGCTAGTTCTTCAACAAATTCTGAAAAACAAAAGAATGATTTCGAATATGAATATTCTGCTCCTTATTCCTTGTCTGAAATTAATAATAGACTTCATAATCAAACAGTTCTTAAACAAACTATTTCTACGAGAGATTCATCTTTTGATGATTTGAAAGATGAAATTGAAAATTTGAAAAAACAGATTAAATCTATAAAACATAATCAAATGATTTGTGATCATCGTCTTACTCAGATCGAAACTGTTAATAACAAAGGAAAAATATTACTGAAGATAATACTCTTGCAAACCTTTTAATCTTGATCCTAGACAAGGTATGTTTTTAGGAATGATGCAAATTGTTACTGCTCATAAATGGTATGTTAAATGCACCATTTTGATTGATAATCAATTTTCCATAACTAATGTTGTTATGATTGATAGTGGAGCTGATGTTAGCTGTATCCAAGAAGGTCTTGTACCTACTAAGTATTTTGAAAAAACTACTCATATGGTTAAATCTATTTCGGGACATGCTTTAGATATAAAGTATAAATTGCCTAATACACGCATTTGCCAAAACAAAGTTTGCATTCCGCATTTCTTTTTCTTGGTTAAAAATCAGTTATAACCTCCAATAATACTTGGAACCCCTTTTATAAATACTATTTATCCATTTACTAGTATAACTGCTAAAGGATTTTCTACTACTTATGAAAATCAGAATATTAGTTATACTTTTATCACTGACCCTATTTCTCGTGATATTATTGCTTTAATTGATATGAAGCAAAAGCATGTTGATTCTCTACAACTTGAATTGTTTAGTATGAATATATTTGATACTTTGAAATCCCCCAAAGTACAAGAAAAAAGTAAATTGATTTCTGAACAAATTGCCATTGATATTTGTGTTGATCATCCTAGTGCTTTTGGGAATCGGAAAAAGCATTTTGTGACCCTTCCATATGAAGACAATTTCTCCAAGGATGATATTTCTAATAAATCGTGTCCTTGTCAGATGAATTCTAAATTAGTTGAATTCTGCAAAAAGGAAATTGATAATTTGTTATAAATGGTCTTGGTAAACCTTCAAAATCACCTTGGTCTTGTATTGCATTTTATGTTAATAATGGTGCTGAAAAAGAACGAGGTGTCCCCAGGTTGGTAATAAATTATAAACCTTTGAAAAAATATTTGAAGTGGATTAGGTATCCTATTCCAAATAAAAAAGATTTATTATCAAGATTATATGACGCCAATATATTTTCAAAATTCAATTTAAAATCAGGATATTGGCAGATCCAAATATTTAAAGAACATTCTTATAGAACAACTTTTAATGTCCCGTTCAAACAATACGAATGGAATGTTATGCCATTTGGTTTGAAAATTGCTCCTTCTGAATTTCAGAAAATTATGAATGATATTTTCAACCCATATTTAGACTTCATCATTGTCTATATTGATGATATTTTGGTTTAATCAAAGACGCTTGAAATGCATATCAAACATTTAGACATTTTCAAGAAAATTGTTATACAAAATGGTTTGGTGATTTCTAAACCAAAGATGAGTTTATTTCAAACTAATGTCAGATTTTTAGGTCATCTTATTTGTCAGGGAAAGATTACCCCAATTCAACGATAAATTGAATTTGCTTCGAAGTTTCCTGATATTATTAAAGATCGAACTCAATTGCAATGATTTTTGGGAAGTTTAAATTATATTTCTCCTTTCTATAAAAATTTATCTCGTGATTTGGCCCCCTTATATGACAGGTTAAAAAAGGACCATAAATCACCATGGACTGATAGACACACCAATTTGGTAAAGAATATTAAGCTTCATGTTCAATCTTTGCCTTGTCTAACCCTTACTAACCCTGCATGACAGAAGATAATTGAGACAGATGCGTCTAACATTGGTTATGGTGGAATATTGAAACAAATCAATCCCCATAACAAAAATGAATATTTGATCGGATTTCATTCCGGAAATTGGAGCGATGCTCAGAAGAAATATGCTACGGTGGCTCATGAAATGCTAACCATCGTCAAATGCGTATTAAAATTTCTAGATGATTTATATAATCAAAATTTTTTAATAAAAACCAATGCATAGTCTGTGAAATATATGTTTGATAAAGATTTTAAACATGATGTTCAAAATTGATTTTTGCTAGGAGGCAGGCCCAATTAGCTCCTTTTGAATTTGAAATTCATTATAAAAAGGGAAGTGATAACTCTCTTCCAGATTTCTTATCTAAAGAATATCTATCTTCACAATGAATTTTTTTTATAACCCTTCTTTATTGATAAAACTTTAGTTACCATCTTAAAGGTGGTTCCTCTCAACCGAGACGTACAGGAAGAAATTATGTGGAAAATTATAGATGATTTGCTGAGGGATGTCTACTCTATTCAAATGATAGAAGAAATTGTTAATTTTGGCGATGAACTATATTATTATAACAATTATTATGCTTTTGAATAAAACAAAATATTTTGTTTCCAAGATGGACCCTACTTAAGTAACTAAGGTCAGAGGAAAATGCGGTTATACTAGAGGAAGGGGAAGATCATCCCTGAGATCATCAGGATCGTTATACGGATCCTCCTCATCTAATTCCCCAATCATACAAAGAGGAGGGATGAGTTTGGTGAATCTAAAGCCCTCTCAAAAGGAGGCTTCTTCTATACATCTGGAAAATATTCCAGAAAATAATCCATTATACGCACAAATGCAGGCGTATCTATCTCAGAAGCAAAGTGATACCTTTGAATCCATAGCAAAAGAAGATGATGATGATATTAAATCATATGAAAAAATACCCAAGAAAGAAATGATATTTCTTTTAGAAAATTATGATATTCAGAGAAAAGAAGAGCCCTAAAAGATATTCCAGCGATATTTGGTAAGCGGATTATATTTTCCGGGTGAGTCATACAAAACCCAATCTTATTATGAGACCATTCTAATAAACAGCGGTAATGCTGAGTTTCAGCATTTTTCAGGTTATAACACTAGTGAGAATGTTTATAACTTCTCTAAAATGATAATCAAACATATTATATCTATTGAAGATTAGGGTATATCCACGATGAAAGAAAGGCAGATCAACCTGAATAAAGTCTCTATGAGTTTTACATATTGGGATTATATTCGTGATTTTGATAAAGTCCTCATCTACAATAATGAGAGACATAAGCACACATGATTTATTAAAATTTGTGCAAAAAAATTTGTAGGACCAATTCCTAATTGGTTTTTAAACTGGTGGTCATATCATGGTCTGACTGTAAAAATATTACCGGATCCATTTCTAATGTTATACAAAGAAGGGGTTAAAGCTTCCCCAGACCTTAAAGAGTTATACAACACAGATCATATATGTTATCTGGACAAAATAGACCAGATTTATTTCTTCATCGAGTTATATGTCCCTTCGATTCATAAATGGACCCTAGAAGTGGGATTCACTGAGGAACAAATACCCTGCTTATACAGAACCTTCTATAACAATTTCTGGGATAAATTAATGAAAAAGGATCCCAAGACTAAAACGTTATACGGACAAGAATTGCTGGATTTTATGTCAAATAAAATTCAAGAATATAGTATTTCTCCCCAAAAGGGAATAGCTGCTGATAGCTTGGTTAGGCACATTGCCAGAAAAATCTCCGTTCAAGATGGAGATAAAGAAGCTATGATCAATAGCTACTTGGAAGAAGTCAAGAAAAGTTTGCTTCTGAACATCACTCAATATGAGAAATCAGACACTTCTATGAGAAGTGAAACCAGCGAAGACGCTATAGATGATATCCAGGAAGCCCAACCTATTGAAGCAACTGTATCAGAAGATGCTCTGAAAAAGGCGAAAGATTTCCTCCAAAAGATGAAAGAAAAAGAAAAATAGAGATCAACCTCTCTACAGCGCAATAATGCAACATCAACAGTAGATAAACTGCTTAGGAGATAGATGGGACCCATTATTACTATACCTTGTATTTTTATTTTTCTATAAATAGATTTGTCTTTCATTTCTTTAGAGGCAGGTTCGAAATAACTCTCTCTCTCTCTCTCAGTTTCTCTCTTGTAAAGCTTCCTCTTTTTGTAATTTGTGAGTTCGCCGGATACTTACCGGACTTGTCAATAAAGGTACTTTAATTCTTCCTTTCTTTTATCTTCTTCTCTTTCTCTGATATAGAGTCGTGACTATGTCCGGCTAAACGCTTCATATCTATGTCGGATATCTAACTTCACTTTTATATCTACAATGAAAGATCTAGACTTTATCTAAATATAAATGAATTTCTATATTGTTTCTTGACCTGGCTCCGAGATGGTGGTACAGTCAGATTTGATGCAATACGTTATTGACTTTGTCTTAGTGACTCCGTCTAGCCAGTCGTGGTTCAAAGCCCATTAATGAGTTGAAAAAGGGCGCTCTATACCCGATTAGAACTGCTAGACACATGGGCTCAATAATAGTACCTATTTGAATCTTGACAGACCCTTTGCTTGGGTAAAAGGACTAGACCCTTCCACACAGTCATAAACTATATAAAAATTTGTATATATTTCGATTCGAATTTACTCCTTGTATTCGGATGTTAGCAAGCCAGATCGAAGATGACCACGCGGATTACCGCCCGTCTTCTGAGATCCTATTATTATTATTATTATTATTTTGTTGAATCGTTTGGTGAAAAAGAAAGAAGAGAATTGGTTGTTGGGGTAATTTTTAATTGGTATATTTGATTGAGTAGAGTCAGTGTTGGGAAGGTACTGATTGGTTGAAGAATTTAAAGGTGAATTGTGATTGAAAAGTTGAGACCATCATTAATGACCAGCAACTAGATTATTATTTTTTTTTTTTGCAATTGTTAATCAATTTGATTCTTTATGTCAAAAGTAAATTAGGTTCATGATGTTGCTAACCTGAAAGACTTCGGGATTTTGGATACTGTAGGTGCGTTAGGTCCGAGGAGGTTATACGGGCTATTAGTAGGATGAGCAGGGGAAGAGCGACTGGTCCGGATGAGATTCCGGTAGAATTTTGGAAGAGCATGGACAAGGCGGGCATAGAGTGGTTAACTGGGCTGTTTAATGTTATCTTTAAGACAGCGAAAATGCCGGATGAATGGAGGTGGAGTACAATGGTGCCGTTGTATAAAAACAAGGGTGATATCCAAAACTATAACAACTACAGGGGTATCAAATTGTTGAGCCATACTATGAAGATTTGGGAGAGAGTGGTGGAGATGAG
>JAJOOR010007816.1:0-29209 GCA_036250505.1 Solanum acaule
TTAAAGGCTGAAGATATGTATCAATTGCATCTCCTGGGCCATTTGGACCAGGAATAAGCATTGACAAAATAAAATTTTCTTGTTTCATGCACAACCAAGGTGGTAAATTATAAGGAATAAGAACCACAGGCCAAATGCTATGTGAGGTTTTTGAATTTCGGAATGGCTGAAATCCATCACTAGCAAGTCCAAGTCGAACATTACGAGGCTCGACTGCAAATGAAGGATGAAGTTCATCAAATGACTTTCATGCCATTGAATCAGCTCGGTGCCTCATTATTCCATCATCAACTCTTTTATCCTTATACCATGTCATAAGAGTAGATGTCTTTGTAGACATAAACAACATTTGAAGTCTAGGCTTTAAAGGAAAATAGCATAAGCTCTTTAAAGCTATCCTTTTTCCTTTTTTATTCCTTGTTTCCCCACTATGTGTATCTATCTTCCATCTAGACGCCCCACAAACTTTGCAAGAATCAAGTTGGGTATTCTCCTTCCAGTAAAACATGCAATCATTAGTATAAGCATTAATCTTGTTAGAAGAAAGGTTGAGTTCTTTGATTATCTTCTTTGCCTCATAATATGAGTTTGGCAAATTAGCGCCATCAGGCAACAACTCCTCTTTCAACATTTTCAATAACATTGTAAATGAAGCATTACTCCAACGACCCATACTTTTGATGTGAAGCAATTTAATCAAAGAGGAAAGCTTTGAAGCTTTGGAATTTTGATATAGTGGCTGCTCGAAATCCTTCAATAGGCTGTAAAATCTTTTTGCTTCAACATTTGGTTCCTCCTCAAGTAAATCATCACCATCAGCGTGTGTAGTTCCTCCATCAAGATTAGGATATAAATCTCTCAACAGTTCTTCTACTTCATCCTCACTCTCACATTCTTCTACTTCAACACCATCTCCAAATACAAATTCAAATTCGGATTCAGATTTTGACAATGGCTCACCCAAACGTTCTCCATGGTGATACCAAAAAGTATAATTCTTAATTATTCCATATACTTGCAAATGTGTCTCAACCGTTTTATGAGTTCCTAAAGTTGTATTGTAACATTTGACACATGTACATCATATTTCATATTCTTCTCCTGTTCATTCAAAAGCATAATCCAAAAACTTTTGCACGCCTACTAAATAGGTTTCATCGAGCCGATGGTCCACTAGTTGCATCCATTGCTTATTAGGAGCCATAACCTTGAATAGTACATAAAAAGCTAGATTAATAAAGATAAAGGATAAGAAAAATACTAAGATCAATACAACTTGTTATAATTAGATGCACAAAACAGAAATGTGTTTTATGATTGATACACCACTAGTTAAAACTTATACTATTTGTCTAAAGACAATATTCATGGTGTTTCATTTAACTCATCTTAAGATAAGATAAGATGGAGTATATAATTATCTGATAGGGAGGATTATTGTACAACTCACTATCACCCGTGACTTTTTGGATTCCAAAAATGAATGAAATGCAAGTTTTAACAAAAAATAATAATCAGATTGCACTAAGAAACATAAAAGATTACTCATCTTAAAACATATAATCTTCTATAGCTTTGTACTTGTACAAAATAGTCATTTGTTATTAAAAAAAAAAAACTTATTTGTAGTCGCTTGTGATTAAAACGTCTTGGCTCATAACTAACTTCTCATAAAGTTAAGAATGACTTAGTCGCATCCTCAAACAAATGCATAAACAAAAAAAAATCAAGAAAACTAGTAATTGCAACTATATGCTACTATAAGTCCAAACTCCAGAACACTACATTTTCCCTCACTATATATCAATTTATTAGTTATCCAGTTGCACAAATACAAGTATAGAATGGTACCTTGATGCCTAATATTAAGCAAAATTTTAGGCTCAACTGGGCAGGACTTGATGATTTGGGTGAAAAACATTCAGATAATACTACTAAATGTACTATATTTTTGTAGGTGACTTGGCAGCTGATTTCACAGATTACATGGTTTAGAAGACATTCAGGGCCAACTATGCCTCAATCAATGGAGTTAAGGCTGTAATAGATAGAGAAATATGGCACATAATGGGGCTGCCAATTTGTTAGATTTGTGGATGAAAGTGATCAGTTTAGCACTATGCCTTAGATGAATTGAAAGTTTTTCTCCACTAGGCATAGACACATCAATTCTGCAGCTAACAAGAAGAATGTTGGAGGCCATATGCAAGCTTCATATCAAATTACTGGAACTCAAAATGAGGATGACCCCTAGTTATATGACTATTTTCATTGTAAACTAAAATCATCCCAAGAAATACAACACTATCAACTTCAAAGTCAAAAGTTTTTTCAACTACAGCAGATGGGCAAACCAGTGTTGAGATTAATGTGCGTCAAGGTGAAAGAGAGTTTGTACAAGATAACAAGTCTATTGGAAAGTTGCGCTTGGATGGAATCCCTCCAGCTCCCAGCGGTGTTCCCCAGATTGAAGTGAAATTCGACATTGATGCCAACGGTATTCTTTCTGTCACGTCTACTAATAAGGGTACAAGAAAGAAGCAGGACATTGCTATAACTGGTGCTAGCAGTTTTCCCAAAGATGAGGTACACTCATTAGATCTATTATTTTCGTTACTGAATAGAGGATATTCTTTTAATATTAGTGTTTTATCAACTGACAGCTACCATATTTCAAGTATGTTAGTGTGAGTAAATGCCTAACAAGATACAAATAGCATCCTCTGATCTTTCCTCGCACCTTGATCAAGTATTGCAGAATAATTTAAATTACTAGAACTCAAAATGAGGATTACCTCAGGCAGATTTTTTAAAACTACAGGCAAATACTTTATGTTAAAATAACATTAGACAAATATTGTCGTTTTGTTCAATTTACCAACAGAAATTATGATCCAAATCAGTGGAGTATACACCATGATATGACGATTACATTTATGCCTATTGATCAGAAGCCATCATACGTAGTGATATATATACAAACTGGTATGTTATTCATGAAACAATGAGTTTCTTAAAATTTTATATGGACTCTATATGAAATATGAATCTTGAGAAAACTTTTAGGGAAAACTTCGAGAAGGGAATCCACAATATTAAGTCCCAGGGTTGAAAGATCCTTACAGGTGGTTCAGTCGTAGAATCTGAGGATAATTTTGTGCATCCAACAATTGCTGAAATTTCTTCAAACGCTGAAATTGTGAAGGAAAAATTGTTTGCTCCAGTTCTGTATGCAATGAAGTTTAAGACTTTCGAAGAAGCAGTTGAAATCAACAACTCTGTCCCTCAAGGTTTAAGTAGTTCCATCTTCACCTTAAATCCAGATAATATATATTTAAGTGGATTAAACCTTAAGGAAGTGATTGTGGCATCGTCAATGTAAATATCCCAACAAATGAAGCTGAAATTGGCGGTGCTTTTGGAGGTGAGAAAGGTACTGGTGGTGGCTGTTATGCAGGAAGTGATTCTTCGAAACATTGTATGAGACACTCAACTTGTTCAATCAACTATGGAATTGAACTACCATTGGCTCAAAGAATCAATTTTGGCTAGTGAAATTGGTGCAGATACACCCGTTTCGCTCGTGAATCTAGCCTGTAAGGTGCTTATGATTGACCCGGAATCACTTAAAATAATGTACCTTTCTTGCAACTCAATTAAAATATTCTGAACCTAGTGTTCTCAGTGACCAGTATCAGGTTTCCTAATCAATGAGTTTACTTGGCTGTTATACTTCAAAAAAAGTTAAAAAAATCTTGAGACACAAAATACACTTCACAAAATCAAATTATTTATTAAAATTGCAATCCAATAATCTTCCCACTAATCTTACAATAAAAAAGAGACCAGATTTTGAAACTATTAACCTATTTATTGCTAAAAAAAGAGGAAGAAAAAAAAGAGTAGCTTGAATACAACAATGAAAAAATCGACATCAATAAAACATATGGAAAAAACACAACAACTCGATCAGAAGACAAACCAACCTGGAATTCTGTTTCGAGCAAAGCTGGGGTAGAACGATACAAAGAAACGATTAGGGTAGAGCGGCACTGATATAAAGAAAAAACTGATTAGGGTAGAGGACATCAATAAAACATAAACACAACAACTCGATCAGAGAATTTTGTTTTGAGAAAAGTTGTAGTGGAGCGATACAAAGAAACTATTAGAGCAGAGCAGCAATGTACAAAGAAAAAGAAACGATTAGTAAAGAGGAACGCCAAGATTAAGCTAAAAATGTTGAGATTAGGGCAGAGTGATGACCTTGATTAGTTGCAATGCGTTCTTAAGATCGAGCTCAAACTAGGGCAACTTTTAGGACCAGCTGCAATTTTGAGTAGAAAAAAGATCGATGAAGCGCAGCTGGTCTTTTTGTTTACCTCTCTGTATAAAATTTTGGTGCCTAAAGTTTTGTCAAAAATGATTTATTTTTAAAAATATTTTAGTATAAAATATTGGCAAAATTTTCTCCTACTCAAGGTCCTCAATAGAATTTGGGACCAGTGGATTAATTTTTTAATGACTAGATTTAATACCTTCACAATATACTGTACAAATAAGGACCGAAATATAATCTCGTCCCAATAGATATACTTTTAGAGACATGATAATTTACTCGTACCTAAATGTTGGTCTTACAATATGTTATTTACAGTTATTTTTTTTTTGATAAATTTGTGGTGATTGAGAGTTTGATAGGAATGGACGAATATATGGTGCAACTATAAGAATGTATCTCTTGAAAGATCTCGAGTTTGCTAAGTTTGTAACGCAAATGGAACTATAACTATTTCTACCTTCTATGTACAACACCACATGAGGTAATTTGTATCAGTTTTGTTTGTTCTTACATCTTTTGTGAGTTAGAGTTAATTTGATTGTAAAAGAATATGATCGATTCCTTAGACACACACAAAACACTATGATATACTTCAAAAAAATTGACCAGCTAATCTCAAAGATGAAGAGTAATTCAAACAAGTATCGTGTAACTCGGACAAATCAAATATAGAGAAAGAGAAAAAACCAGCTCCCAAAAGAGGAAGCTTACCAGAAAGTTGAACAAACAGAAAATAGCTAGTGATTCTGTTTTACAAGAACAGAAAAAAATATGGTGCAACTATTGAAAACTCTTGAGTTTTCCAAGTTTTGAAACCCAAATGAAACTATCGTTGTTTCTACCTACTATGTACATCATATACAAGAGGTAATTTGCATCAGTTTTCTATTGCTTTCTTCATAGTTCATCAGCTCGTGTTACTTTAATCGTCAAAATATGATCGATTCTTTAGGCACACACTATACACTATGCTATAAGAAGAAAACAATCAACAAATTAAATTTAGAGAAGGAAAAAAACTCACAGAAGAGGATGCACAACTAATATACAAGTAGACAGAAATTAAAGAACCAATCAGAAAAAACTGAAAGAATGTTTTAAACAACTATTAGAATGCATCTTCTTGAAAGTTATCAAGCTTTCCAATTTTCAGACCCAAAAAAAACTATCACTCATTCAATCTTCTATGTGCAGCACCACATGAGGTCAGTTTGCATCAGTTCTATTGTGTTTTACATATTTCATTAGTTTCAGATCCAAATGAAACTATCTTTTCTTCACTTATTCAGTTGTAACATTCTGCAATCACTTGTATCACTTGCCCTGTTAGTTGTTCACTTGTAATTCATATCAGATTTCTCAACTTGAACAGAACACTCTCTATATTATCTCTTAATATTGTTTTAGCTCATTGAGTTGTTAGTGCCACTTTTCAAGTTTAATTCATTATTATTTATCTTTAGGAACACATACTTCTTTAAGGACTGACTGATCCCCTTCACTTTTGGCATCATATCACACTACGAAACTGAATCTTTTTTAAGAAAACGATCAGCATCTAGTCTTAGAAAACAAGAACTCAAACAAGACGAGTTACAACTCAAACAAAACAAACAGCAAATCAACTGTACAAAAAAAATTAAATCAACTCATAGAACTGGAGGCATACCTGAGATCCGAGTGAATAGAAGATATATATTGAGTGGAGATCACTACTAGGAAGACCTCTGATTTCTCTGTTATGAGAAAACAGAGATGAAACACTGATCAATGAAACCTGGTTGCGTTTGCTGCTAGGCAGACCTGTGCTTTCTCTGTTTTGAGAAAACACAGATTTTTAGTTGAGAGCTACGTACACTAAGATCGTTGTAAGGGAAGCTGGTTGTTAGCTAGGGAAAATCACTACTATAGGGTTCTTTTTGATTTCACTGAGAAACAAACTGAAGCATCTTTTCTTTGTTTTCTTTTCCTTTTAGAATTTTAATGAATTGATGATTTTTTAGGTGGCTAATTTTTTTGGTGAAAATATGTTCCCACCTTCCAATATATTTCTTAAGACTCAATTAGTTTTAATTTGGGACGAGTTACTACTTTTTCTAGAGACCAGATTTAGAACCTTCACAATAACATATGAAATTAAAGACCGAAATAAAATCTCGTCCCAATATATGTACTTTCTGAGATGGGATTATTAACTCATCCCTAAATACTGGTCTTAAATAAAGCTGTTTCTTGTAGTGTATGTTGATGTTGTGTACTCGGTTTGTGATCCTCTTCCATATAGACTTTGTGCATACATAATGTCAGACTAATCCCATGAATATGAGCCATCTGCCATCCAATAGCTTTCTTTCTCTATTTTAGGACTCTCGATGCCGCATCAACCTGTGTTTCAGACAATTTTGCAGAAAGTATTACGGGTAAAGTTTCATTAGTACCCAAATACGCATACCTTAAGTGAGCAGGCAAAGATTTCAATTCCAACTTAGGTGCTTCTTCAATATATGGTTTAGGTGGAGGCCCTAACTCACGATCCAATGGCTCTACTCTATGTTTATGTATCTCAATGACTGGCAGATTCAAAAAAGTTACCATCTCTTGAGCCTCATTATCTTCATCTACGTCATGTCCCACTAACACTCTTTCTAAGGGATCCTCAGGTGCCATGAGTTGCAATTCTACTATGAGATCTACAACGGTAAGAGCAGACAACTCTTCATAGATAGTAGGCAATTTCAAGGCGCGGTAGACATCAAACACTTCAACCTTATCATGTGACCTCATAGTTAACTTCCCAACTGCTACATCAATCAATGCCCACCCCGTAGCTAAGAAAGGACGCCACAAAATGAATGGAACTTCAAGTTCAGGCTCAAAGTTTAAGACCACAAAATCCATTGGAAAGATCAAGGAACCCACTTGTACTAATACATCCTCTACTACCCCTTCTGGCTTAGCAATGGACCTATTAGTGAGTTGGAGCATGATAGTGGTCAGTTTTGGACTACCTAACCCAAGTTTCTTATATAATGATGAAGGAATGAGATTAATGCTCGCCCCCAAATCACACAACCCTCGGGCATGAACACTTTGCCCAATTGTAATTTTCACAGTAAAACTACCCGGATCTTTTAAATTATTGGGTAATTTATTCTGAATTCTAGAGTTGCACTCCTCAGTAAGTGCTACCGTTTCATACTCTGTGAGTCTCCTATTGTTAGCCATGATCTTCTTCACATACTTAGCATACTTTGGAATTCCCTGCAAAATGTCCACCAAAGGTAGGTTAATGTGAACCTGTTTAAAAAGAGAGAGAAACTTACCGAATCATTCGTCTTCATTTTTCTTTCTGAGATTTTGTGGAAACGGAGGGTGTCGTCTCATTTGAGGAACAAAATTCACAACAATGGAGTTCTTTACCACCTCTTCTACTTTCTTTTCTTTAGTGACTACCTCAATATCTCTCTTCTTTGGAGCTAGTTCCTCTAGTTGAAATCCACTTCTAATACTCACCACATTCAGTTGCTTCGAATTCGGTTCAGTATCATAAGGCAAACCTTCTTGAGGATGCAAGTTGAGTGCATTAGCTACTTGCGCAACTTGCTTTTTTGAACTCATTTGGGCCATTTGGATATTTCTTATGTTCTCATCCTGCTTATCTATCCTATCATTTATCTTTGTACCAATTTCTGCCATTAGCTTTTGAAGTAACTCTTCATTAGTCATCCCCCCCTTTCGGTGCACTCAGATTTACGCTTTGGCCTGGATTTTGGTATTACTGCCCCATTCCTTGCGGACAGTATTGGTTAGACTCTTATGCTTGGTTTTGTAGTTACGGAAGTTCCAACCTTGATTTCCCTGACCTTAGCGCTAATGATCCTAATTGGATGGTTAGGCCTTGGTCCAGAAACCGCCCATTTTATCATTCACAAGATTCACATCCTCCTCATAAATATTCTCATCAACCGATGGTGGTCTAGTCTAATAGTTAACTGTATTTACTTTCTCAACATCTCCATTTAGATGTTTCAACACTAAGCCATATTTTGTTCTCAACTGTGACACCTACTCACGAATATCATCATTGGACTGGTTCAGTGTTGCTTGTATTAAAAAGTACTCCTTCCAGTAGTCATCGTTCGAGTGCTCCACGCCTTATTATTCTTGGAGATCCTTTCAAGTTTCTCATCAGTCCCCTTAAATGTGTTTGCTCTATAAGATTCTCAAAAAAATGGTATCTTGCACAACCTTCCCGTTATCATCTAAACCTCGATAAAAGTACTCCTTTAGCGACTCATCATCAATTCGCTTATTTGGAACACTTCTCATGTAACCGGTGAATCTCTCCCATGCACCACTAACTGATTCTCCAGGTGTAGCCACAAATTTATGAATTCTATCTTTCAGCTTCATCTTCTTTTAAACTGGCAAGTATTTGGCAAAGAACACTGCAGCTTATCCCACGTGTTAATGGAGTTATATGTTAGCTCAAGAAGCCTTACTGTAGCATCTTCTGTCTCTAATAATGGAAACACTCGTAAGCCAATTACATCCATGTCTAAATCATGTCTCCCCATGCTACTCATACAGACACTTTTAACTTTGCTTAGATGAGCATATGGGTCCTTCGATGGTAGCCAAGCAATCAACTTGATCTTAGGCATATTTATCTGCCAAAGTCATCAATATTTGCACATTATGAGATTGAATTAAAGAATAATCTTGAGTCATACTAAATAAAGAATAATCTTGCCCATCATGAGATTGAATTAAAAATACACTAAGATTGTGTGTAGTGTATTTTTACCGGAAAAGCACACGTCAGATGTGACGAGGGATAGGGTGATGTTAGTCTATATGCTGATGAAGGGTATGTCCGATAATGTTGGGGCAGTTTTAAGGCAAAACATGATGAAGTTTAGGAATAACATGAGGTGGTGATTTTGCTATGGGGGGTTGATCACCCGGTTTCTGAGGGCCGAGGGTATTAATGAGGAGGAGTTAGATATGAATGTTGCTAGGGCCCTTTACCTGATATGTAATATGGTAGATGTCACTTAGACCAAGGCGCTCGACACGTCACATAGTCCTGTCTTATCGGCTCAGGAGCGGCAGGTAAGAGATGATAGTGTAATGACTCACATGTTCGGCATGGTAGAGTTGCAATTGGGGATCAGGGGCCACCCGTTCACAGATGATGAGATGGAAACTTTGGCGGAGTGCTACCCGTTGACGAAGAGTGCAGCCTACCTTTGCAGGATTGTTCCAGCATTTTAGGAGCCTCTAGATGATGCGAGGCCACCACGGACAAAGAAATGGATGATGATGAGGAGAAGGATGTTGTTGATGAGGATGCCAATGCTTTGATGGTGTTCGATGGAGGTCGTGATGATGATGACGAGGCCTAGAGGCCTGAGGGAGTATCTTTAACTCTGTACTTCGTTATATTTGTGCGCACTAAGGACAGTGCTAATTTTTAAGTGTGGGGTAGGAGATAACTCTGTTTTGTATATAAGTTTTGATGTTTTATCGAGTCTTGTTTTTTATGTTATTTTAATTTTGGGTTCCTCATCTTTTGTTTTTCAGTACTTTTCTTCAGGATAGTCCCTTTAGATCGACTAGGAGTAGTTTATTGTTTTATTGAGTCTTAGAGTTGTCTTTGGAGTGACATTTCCCGGTGATAGATGGATGACAACTGGCTTAAGGGAAAATTATTCACATAGAGGAGTAGAATTGAGAAACAAACCTTGGTATTTGAAACTATGTCCAAAAAAGTTAGCCAGACGTCATGGGTAGTCACAATTGGAAAATGCAAAAGAATGGTAATCTTGAAACAAGCATGTGTTGTTGTTTTGACTCCGAATGAATCTAAGAGGGCTTAATTAAATAGTAATACTGTAATACAAGTTGTATGATCATGCTAGTATGATGTGTCCTTTTGTGTGTTGTGATGCCATGTGTGGTGAGTGATTGTTTAGTTCTTGCTTTGATTGATATCTAGAACTTGCCCCATATGTGTTAAATGAGTAACTTGTATGACTTAGGGAAAATGATTGAGGCGTTTCTTTAAAAAAAGCCAAATCTTGACTCTAACTGTATGCGTAACAATGTAAAGATCCCTTGTAAATCCCCGTTGAACCTTTAGTTGTGTTTTTTTAAGCCACATGAATAAGCCGAAACCCTTTCTATTGATATCAATGTATTTGATTCCAGTGAAATCCTTAATGCACTATGTTGAGAATAAAGGTTGAAAAATTTGGTAGAAGTGGAAAAGGGTGGAAATGCTATGATGTGTGCAAAATAAAACTGTAGAAAAAAACTCTGTTTGGGTCCTAGTCCTTAGTGGACAATGTGCACCTCAATTAAGTTGAGGGTGGCTATTTCAGAAGTATGCTTAAATCATTGGCCCTGGTCCTACCAAGGATATTGTGTACCTACTCAAACCTTAAAGCCTCGAGTTGAGGATGGCTAGTGCAAAGGCATATATATATATATATATATATATATACTTTATTCTTTATGTTCTTTATATATATATATATATATAAAGAACATAAAGAATAAAGGGTGAAGCTGGAGCCACAAAAAGGGAAAATATTCATGAAGTGTGTACTAGGGAAAAAGAAAATCTAAGTATGATGTTTGTTGGCAAAGCAATAACATGTGCATTAGGGAGGTGTAGTCACTAAAATGCTTCCTAAATATTCCCTCCCTTACCCTAATTTGACATTACAACCAAATAGAAGTCCTCTTGATTCCTTGAGAAATATGATGTGAAAGTGAAAATACACTATGGGCAAGCTTATGGCATGTTAAGAGAAGTAAGAATTTCATTTGTGAGGGTGAGTACAATGTTTGAAAAATAGTCCTTGTTTATGATATGATTGCTTGAATGAAAGGCTATACTAAACACAAATGAGTGAGGGCATTCATGGCACATGTTTGGATTGTCTAATTGGTGTGTATATATGAGTCTGCATTAGCTCGAAAAAATAATAAAGAGTCATTCTTTGAGCATGAGTGTTGTAACTTGGTATATCATAATGATATAGTAAAATTGTTGAAAGGTTGCATCCACTGTGAACTACAAAATCATGATTAAATGTGTTTGGTTGATTTTTAAGGTGGGTTGATAAGTCCAAGGGTTACGAAAAAGAGTTGATAATCTAAAGATTGTTCGAAGACAAACAAAGGTTTGAGTGTGGGGTGGTGATCTTAGGCATATTTATATGCCAAAGTTGTCGTTATTTCCCCATTATGAGATTGAATTAAAGAATAATCTTAAGTCTATTAGCGTGATTTTGTGTAACTTGTGATGATGGTGCTCCAAAACACATGATTAGTTGTTTCAGGAACTTTCAAGGAAATTTGAGTTGATTTGGAGAAAGAGAGTAAGAAAGTGAAAAATAAGCCAAGGATGGAAGCACCAAGGCCACCTGTACTGGCTGGCACGTTGCACCATGGACCTCACTGTAGAGCAACCTGCCAGGCGCATTGCCTGGTGAAGTGCGCCCCAAGTGAAACCACAGAATACTTGGCCTGGCGCGATGGCTGGCGCGGCACCCCAATGCAGTTCCAACTTTTCCAGCGAAAATTGATAAAAAAAGGAATCCTTGTTGAATTAGATTTAGACTCTAGTTTTCATAACTTATACAAATAGACCCCTAGGGCTATTTTATGGGGGGTTTAACATTATTTTGGGTGTGCAAGAACAAGTTCAATGTTTGTAATAGGTTTTGATTTTCTATCTCTTCTTATTTCCAGAAATCTCATGAACAATTATATTTTACATTTTTCGAATATTTTGAGTGGCTAAACGCCCAAGTTTTGGGGTTGTGGCTACAGATTGATTGTTGAATATTAAAAGTTTTTGAATTAATTATTTGGTTATCATTTAAGTTACTTTTATATTGTTGTTTTAATATTTCTTAACTGGCCATCTAGAGATAAATATATTGTATATTCTTAAAATCGAGAGAGGAGAGGGTAGATAGACCAGAGAATATAGAAAGCTCGATCTTCCATTGAGTTGATGTGTATTCAGGAGTGACACCGGGATGAACAACTTGCTTGGTTACGAAACAGGATGAAATATAAATGCTTGCAGTTAGGCCTACCATCCCTGCTCCATGATGTAGTTAGACAGCTAACTGGAGCTTTATTGTTTTGGAAAATCCTCTCAAGTTTCTCATCGATCTCCTCAAAACTGCACTCACCATATGATCCTCCATCAATAGTATCTAACACAGCTCGTCCATTGTCATCATGTCCCCTATAGAAGTACTCATTCAATAACTCATCATCTATGCGATAGTTCGAAACACTTCTCATGAACCCAGTGAACCTATTCCAAGAGCTGCTTACTGACTCTTAGGTAGTGCTGTGAAGTTATTCAGTTTATCCTTATGGTTCAATTTTTTGGACACCGAAAAGTACCTTGCTATGAACATTTTGTGTAGTTGGTCCCATGTATAGATCAAATTGTATGGCACCTCAGAAAACCACACATCAACATCACCGGTCAACAATAGTGGGAACACTCTCAAAACTATGACATCCATATCCAACTCCGATCGTCCTACATAACTCTTACAAACACTCGACAATTTAGCCATGTGAGTGTATAGATCCTTCGAAGTCAACCCAGCAAAACACCCTCTCAATGTAAGCATCTATATAAGACTGCTGGTCACCACAAATGTATGTCCCGGAGGCAGAGGAGGGAGAACAATAGGCACATCTGATTCAATTGCATCATAGTCAACCCGGTAGTGATCAAGAAACCTTGGTGCTTTCTGCATTTCTGATTATATGACTACCTTGAATCTGAGCGGGCACATTAACGACTCCAGGATGTTGAAACTCAGCTCCATCTCCTTGACCCTCTCCGAATGGATTATTGTGTACCCCTTGATTTGTACCCCTTGATTTGCCATTTTCCTTAAGTTTTTCTCAGTTCAGGATCGTAGGGGGTCAAGGGTTCTCCTCGACTCCGTGTACTTGGCATACACTAGAGTAGAAACCTGTACAAAGCAAAAACATAAAATCAGGAAATACTTTACTAAAGTTCAAAAATGTAGTTAGTTTAATCTAAAAGTCGTATTCCCCGGCAGCTGCGCCAAAATTTGAACCTGTAGAAAACAAACACAAAACAAAAACATAAAATCAGGAAATACTTGACTAAAGTTCAAAAATGTAGTTAGTTTAATCTAAAAGTCGTATTCCCCGGCAGCGGCGCCAAAATTTGAGATCACCCAAATTACACCTCCCAAAAGAAGTATAAGCGCCCGTTGCCAAATAAAGAACCCAACTTGTAGGTTGGGGTTGATCCCACGAGGAATATGGTTCAGACTTAAACTTAACTCACTATTATCTCCGTTTAGCCAAACTATTTCGAGAAAAGTAAACAGGTGGATGTTGTAAACAAGTAACAGATTGGTGATTTCAGTGATTAAGTAACAAGTAGACAAGATTCGCAATTGGAGTTATCAATATAAGGTGGAAACTAGGGCATATGTGTTCCCCACAAGCTCTTAACGCAGTAATCCTAATAACAATAATCCTATCCTAGTGTTTGATATGCAAGGCCAGTAAGATATGTATCCCTACGTGATTGGTAATCTTAGCCGAAACTTTCACTCGTGACTTGGTAAATCTACGAGTGTGTGCTTTACTAACCGTAACATTCACCCCAGATTAGTCATCGTGTCAATTTAGTTGGGTTTTCACCCTCACTTAGATTGATTAAAGTTAGACTATTAGATAGAAACAAATCCTTAACTAAATCTATGTTGTTTAATCCTTTTCTCATTCATTACCCCCTTGGTAAGGCAAGTAGGAACAAGGCGAGTTCTAACGTTGTCCACCGTTAAAAAGATTTCTAAACGAAAGGATTAACAATACATGCATAAACACTATTCAAGAATTACTTAACTATTATTCATACTTTGTTAATTGATCATGGTTCCCACAACCCTAGTTGTAGATTTATCTACTCATGCTTGATAGTTAACAATTCATAATGAGGTTCAAAGAATTCATGAATTTACAGTTAGAATAGATGAAAACCAAAATCTTGAATTGAAATTCAAAGTGAAATTTGCATAAACCAACTTCCAAAAATTATATTGCTAAGTGTTTGCAAAACAATTCCCAAAAGACCAAACCTAAAAGTATACAATAATGTCTACCCCTCAAAAGTGGAAATTACATCTAATATTTATATAAAACAAATCCTAAACTAACCAGAAAAATAATAAGGAAATAATAGCTCAGACGCGATTTCTGTCGACGACTCGACCTATGGACCGTGGGTCGACCTACGGTCCGTGGTCACCCTCCATGGTTCAAGACTTGGGCAATAATTCAGAACCTTTAGACGACGATTCCACCTACGGTCTGTGGATTGGACTATGGTCCATCCTGTCACTCCGTGGTTTGAGTACTAAAAATCAGCCTTCTGACCAGGACCCACGACTGTCCACCTATGGCCCGTCAGTGAACCTACGATTCGTGGTTGGCTCCGTCAGTGGCCACTTCTGCATTTTTCAGCTCGTATCTCCATCAACAGCATCCATCCTATTTCCTGCAAGAATTACACAAAAAACATTATTTCTAATAACAAACTAGCCCAAGACACACACAAACTTCAAGTGAAATACATCTAAAATACCGTAAAATCACGATATATCAGAACTCAACTCCTGTCTAGAGTTGTTGAGTTATATGCTTGAATCTCCTTAAAGTGAGCGAGATATTCGTGCCTCAGTCTGAAGAAAATATTATTTCTTCATTTTATTTTTAATAGTAATCTTGTAATTTTTCACTAACAAGAGATGGTTAACACCATATATATATATATATATATATATTGAGAATAAAATACTATCATACTAGAATATTGTACTATGTTTTGTTTTGATCACAATAAATAAAATTGAGGTACATTTTTAAGAAATGTAGATAATATTATTACAAAGTGAAAAATAAAGAACAATGAAGCACAAAAATATTTAACATGGTTCGGATTAAAATGATCCGACGTCGACCAGAGAACAACTGTTTGTATATTAACAAGGAAAGGAAAGAGATCTCAAATACATCTAAGAAGATTATTTTACTAATTCTCTACTCTTATAATGTATTTTTTCTATGAATTTAGGATGATTTCAACAATGAAGAATGATCATCCTTTTATAGGTGTTAAACTTGGGCTCAAGCACAAAAGAAAAGAAATACAAAATTTGTCCTCCACAAATTTTAGCTTGCCCTCCAAGTTTAATTCCTAGCCAAGTTAATTCGCACATGAAATTTCTTCCATTGACTTTGACCCCACGGCCCTCAAGGGCCAACTCTTTCAATACCCATGCATTCAACCTCTTAAACTAAATAGAGACGCGAATGTATAATATGTCTATAATCGTGGACACCAACTATTCGTATATTTTGTTTTTGCAATTTCTTGAAAGTGTGAGTTAGTATTCAAGGGTGTTACCTAGTAGTTCGTTTTGTTGTTGGTAAATGAACAATTTATTAACCAACGATAAGCAATACATATAAAGGTATTAACTCTTTTAAACACTCAAACATAGTAGAGAAGACAAGAAAAGTGGGAAGAATTTGGGGAACTTCTTAAAAGATGAATTCAAATAGTTTTCTATGGCCAGACAAAGTATCTACATTTTTTTCATGTAAACACCAAGAATAAAACAAAGAATATTGTATTTCATTTTCTCCATTTACTAAGACCCATAAGTAGTTATCAGAGTAAGAAGATCATAAATGAAGCGATATGGATTAGATTACAACAACACATTACAAATTTAATTTTGACAAATCCAAATACAGGAAAAACAACAAATGGCACAATAAATGGATCAACAGCTCCAGTTTCTCATTATGATATCATCAATTATATACTATATCATATCATCATATTATACTAAAAGTGTGAAGCTCCTAACTTCAAAGTTGAAATAAGATTTTAGCCCTACACTAAATTAAAATCTACTTAAATATTTGTCATGACCCAGGAGTACCCCCAATACGTAACACGGCGTACTTGACCCCGAAGAGATCTCATACAAGCCTCTAGCGTCATCATTAATGCAGAAAATTTAAAACTTTTACAATAGAAGTCAAACTTCATTTTTTATAAAGGAAAATCATAGGAATCTAGACTTTGTCTCATACACCATCTAAAACATAGGAATACAAAGTTTGGGACTTAGACCTTTACATCAATAAAAGACTCAACATAAGAAGTACAATAGAAACTAAGAAATAGATAATTTGTCCTCGAACTTGAGGACTCGCCACTACTTGGAGATAAGCAATCCAAGTCTTCTTCAAGAAAGAGAGTGTATGTCACCTAGCCGGAACCTACACTTATCAAAATGTAGAGGAAGAAGGGGTTAGCACAAATATGTACTAAGTATGGAAACATGCATAAAATCCTTGAAATATGATAAAGAGGACATTTTAGTTGAAGCGAATGCAATTATCAAGTTTGGAAACCAACATGCATTTTCAATGTCAAAGACAAGCCATAATCACATTTATAATCACAACATAGGAACATCAACACCTTAGCAACCCCTAAGGAATACATGTGCAATGTATGGTTGGTATCCCAAAATACCAACCATACCAAGTACTCCTTTGAAGCTACCTTAGTCATATCATCTTTAGACCTCATCATAATCAATAGTCATCAACAAGGAAGTAGTCATGCACATTACTTAAACATAAGGAAGTCATTCATAGCAACTATCCATTCAACATACATACATACTTTCATGTCTCATCATAGCATAAAGAAACCATCCCATAATATCCTACTAAGCCTACTTGTGCAATGTGGAAGTGAAGTCCCATACCCCCACTCCTACTAAGCAAACTCACCAAGAAGTCATACTTTAGTTCATGTCTCATTCAATATCTTATCATATAGGGAAGAGTAGCCATAACCGACATAGACCATGTGAGCTACATGGAATCCGTTGTCGTGTAACCCCACACTGAAATAAGGTGTCCTACTTGCCTAAGGTAGAACTAACATGTTTAGCTTTTAGGTGTATCCACTAGCTAAAGTCCTATGTTGGCACATAGTTATGGGATAGGGATATTGCTTCTAGAAACATGACCTCTTGAATTGGCGGAGGAGCTAACATCTCATGAGTTCACTTAGATGACCCAACCTATTGCATTGACGGAAAGGCATTACCTCATTTTCCATATCCATTCGGTAATAAGCATTATTTCCCAAATTAAACATAATTAGTCTTAAATTGTATTTACATGTGTGAAGGACTGTTCTACCCTTCATTCAACACAATTCATCAAAATTGCCCATAGATTCATTAAAGGTGAGAATGTACTTTCATCCTTAGAATCATCATTAACATGTGAGTAAACCTTTCACATTATCATTCATAGTGTTTTCATGAGAACTAGCCTTTCAATCAACACAACAACATCAACATCATCCTAGACAAGTCATACATGAACATGTGTAAAGGGTAAGGGGAGAATTGACCTTTCAACAATACCTCAATTCACACATTAGTCATAGGATCATTACCTTTCAAGGAAATCATAAGTTCACAAGCAACTTTTATAAATCATGAACAATCCTTCACAATTTACCCCCTTTCATGGGTCATGAACCAAGTCTCACAATCACACTTAGAAATACTACTTTAAGATGAATAAAACAAGATTCAATAACTAGACTAACATAGACACTATTCATAATAATCATCTTGCATCAATAAAACCATCACAATTCATGAAATTGGGGTCATGGGGTAGTTCATGGGGAATTTCTCTATAAAAATCACCATTAAACGTCAAATCATCCATAATACAAGTCAAATAACATAATGAAATCGTTTTTAAGGAGAACCCATGGCTAGAATGAAAACCCTAGTTTTTGAACAATACCCAATTTTTGAAATTAAAGTTGGAAGGGCTTCATAGAGAAAAGTGTTCCATGAATCAAGGTTGTCATACCTTCATTGAATCTTTGCCCACGAATTGGAGTTGAGAAGATTGATTCTTGATCCCTAATCTTCAAGTTCTTGGTGTTCTTCAATGGAGGAACTTCTATAGAGAGAATTATTGAGAGGAGAGGAGTTTGGGGAAATATTTGGGTGTTTGTGAATAATGACCAAGTCTTGTGAATTTTAACTTAAAACCAATATATATTTTACCCCTAAAATACCCAAAACACCCCCACTTAATTTGGTCTAAAGAGGAAATGACCTTAAATGCCCTTCATTTAAGTGACCCCCGTCCAGGCTCACGACTCACTCCACGAGCCATGGTGAAGAACATGATCCGTCGTCCTGCCCGTGGAGTTTGAGGTAGTAGCCTCCTCAAATGTGCCAACCTCTCACGAGGCAAAGGCATGACCATGAGACCTCCCACGATCAATGGTCATGACCACGAGTCATGGTGGAAGTCGTGGTCTTGAGGCCAAGGCATGCTTCCCAAGCCTTGCCTCCACACGCTAAGGCATCCTCACAAGCAGGTTCACGACCACTCTCTCAAGCAAGCCGAAAACACAAAAGTGAAATCATATTTGCAACTACAATTTCATTAATTTCCACCACAACTACTAAACGAAATTACATCTAAACAACAAAATAAATCATCAGCAAGCAAGACCCAATAATTAACTTAACCCATATTCACAAAATCACACCCCAAGAATTGGGTTTTAGCTAGACATGTAAAATAGATAGAAATTTATACCAATATGAGTTTGCATTCAAATGGGTATGAAGATTTAAGTCTTAGAACAAACCAAGAGTGAATGCACAAGACCCAAGTCTAAATTCTTGGAGTTGAAACCCTTTATATCTTCAAGTTCTTCAAAACCCTCTCCAAACTTAGAACTCAAAATTCTATGTTATAAATCTGATGTTAAGCTACAACTCTCAACTAGTATTTATAGTTTTCAAAAATCTGTGCTGCAGCGGATCATTCGGTGCCGTTAGTAGAGATTGCCAATCAACTCGGTGATCCACCCTTCGGTAGGTTTCATCGCCGTCTTGCTCTATCCTTCAGCATCGTCGTGTTTTGGATCATTGGGCGACATATTCTTCTTCATAGAACTGCTCGGCGACACGCCGACTGCTCATTTTTACCGTTGATTTGATCCTTTCTTTCAGCTCAGCACACTGGAACAAAAGGCGAGGATAAGACCTTTTGGCAACTCGCCGAATGGGTTCGGCGATTCTCAGATCTTCATTTCTTCGTTCTTTCAACTACCTTTGTTCCTTTTTGCTAAGTAGTGTCCATGCTTTCCCTCCAACTTGAAATACCTGAAACTTAAGGGTTTTCATCAGATATTGAAACAAAACATGCATTTGAGGACACTAATTCTATCAAAATATAGCCATAGATGAGTCCAATTTGTGGACTCATCAACACCCCCAACTTAAACTCTTACTTGTTCTCAAGCCAACTCGAGTTATGACTTTTCATAAAGGGTGTCTCAAACAGTGCTATACAAGAATCAATCATAAATGTATCCAACAAGACTTAACTTACTCATGCAAGGATCAAATGTGCACTCAAAGTTTCAAGTTGTGACATACCATTATCAAAGAATCTCAAACTCACAATACTTGCTTCAAATGCAAGTTCAAGCTCAACTATAGTGTTCAAATGCCCTCACACAAAGAATGATTCCATATTCACACAATGGTTCACAATTTAAAGTTTTGGAATCAGATGCAACGCTCACACTCACAAAGAAGAACACAATGCATAATTTCACCCATAGGTTTGCCCGTATTTTCCAATCAACATTTGTTTCAGCTCACTCAAGATCAAAAAGGTCTTTTCAAGGCTTGTTATGGGGCTGAGTGCAAAGGTATGGTCATTTAGGCTTAGTGACTTTTATCCTCATGAGATGTGGTATTCACAACACTTCTTTTCCTCTTCCTTCATCATTTTTGCTAGTGCTCATAAGTCATCCCATTATTCACTTTCCATGAATTGTTTGGAAACCCCATATCTTTTGTACTTTATTCCACAACTTTGTTTTTTCATTCTTTTTCTTTTTGTTTCTCTTTTCTCTCTTTTTTTTTATATGGAGGGATTCCATTTTTCTCAAAATCATGAGTAAGAGGGACTTTCGTGCACTTCTTGATTTGCCTTCTCTTTTCACCACACCCCCAACTTAGGCTTTTGGTCTAAGTTAGCTATTCAACTAACCACGACTTCATGAGGATTATGGGTAATGGATAAAGAAAGGTCTAGTTTTCATCAAGTTTCTTCCAAAGGAAGTTAAGGCTCAAGGGGTGTTCAAAAGAGGTTCACACATGCACAAGGTAGGCCACAAAGAGGTATCTGTCAAATTGGCTCACACACTTCAAAGTTGCCTAAGATCATATCAAGAGATAGCCTTACTTAGTCGATCGGACCAACGGGGAAAATTCTAGGTGTATTCAGGCATGGTTCACAGTAAGCTCATCACACAAGGAATCGACACTAAAGTCAAACAAGACTCCACACTTTTTCTAGTGTGCAACGGTCATCATAAGAGAATCAATTTGATACATGGCTAATCACAACGAGATGCAAATAGTTCAATTATTGTCTATGCAACTTCATTTTGCCTCATCATAGCCGCACATTCATGTTCGTTCAATTAAGAGCACTATTCAAGTAATCGGTATTGATCGGAATCGATACTCAAATTTGGGAAGGAACAACCACATTCAACACAGAAGGGGTGGCAAAAAAAATTCGAAAGGGTCAAAAACATTTTGCAATTTTAAACACGAAGCCATAAGCTCAAACCTCCACAAAACAGTGTAAAACACAATTTTTAAACAAAACAACCCAAATATATATACACAAAAACACGAGTCACAAATAGCACACAAAAGGTGAGCCTCACCCACCACATTTAAAAAGTATTTGTCCTCAAATGCAAATGAAATAAAGTATCCAAAAGTGAAAGTAAGTAAGAAAGAGAAGGAAGTAAAGAAAGGATCTTGTCTATGTAGTCTCTCCATCTATCTGGGCCTCACTGCCCAGTGTGGTACTCTGAATATGGGCATCAGTGCCCGGGGTAACCTCAGAGGGAATAGCAGTGAGAGTTGTTGTGAACGTCTCAGTCGGCGATGTCTGGATCACCGGCTGCACAACTGTCTTCACAAGATCTGGAAAATCTCTAAATATGCTCTCCTCTCGGCTCTCTATTGTCTCATCATCATGTACCACTATCTGTTCTTCATTGGTCTCTGCATTCGACACCTCATTTGCTGTCGCATCTCTGTGTACATCTCTAGTGGTGACCAGAATCTCAGGAGAGTCTAAGTCTTCTGCCTTCCCTATTAATGAATTAAAGTCGGTAGACTTTAGATAGTCTACGTCCTTCCTCAGATCTACTACTTCAGCTTTCAAAATTGTTACCTCATAGGATTCCCCCTGTCTGCTCTCACAAGTTGTGACTCTCACAATTAACGCATCAACAGAAGTCTGAAGGGGGGTGAGTGCAGCAAGTATGGCACTCTCGATCATCCATGGAATGGATCTCTCAAGTGGAGTTGTCCGTGTATCAGCTGATTGGGCCAAACGCCCCATTTTCAGGATCATTGCCTAAGTAATCCTGACAGGTTGGGAGGAGGAGGAAGCACTTGGGGCCTGTGAAGAAGAGGAAGGAGCGGATGTACCTGAAGTTCTAGAGGCTGGAGTAGGTGAAGATGCCTCTGCAGGTAATGAGTCAATATCAACATCCGAAGAAATATCTACCTAAACTGCTCTCCTTCCGTCAGCTTCCTCTCGTATGTACTCGACCTCAATACGTCGGATGTTAGTGGAGGATGAAGGGGTGAACTCAATATCCCTTGCAGTATCCCGAGGTATGCCAGCACGCTGGCACAGCTCGGTGATAAGACTGGGAATGGCAAAGAAGTCTGCTTTTGTTTGGCTCTCATAGCCATCTCCTATTAAATCAGCAGTCCCAGATCGATGCGTCTCCTAGACATGATAGAGCCAAGGAAAGCTGCTTTTGAATGGCGCAAAATGGACTAGTTCTGGGATGGCATTATGGTGCTGCTAGTAAAGCTAAACCAGAACCTGGCAGCAATGTTCATGTCCCTCTTCTCAATAGAAGCCCCTACCCCGATCCACCTTGGGGTGGTGCCAGAAATTAAAGGAGCCAGCCAACCCTTTAGGTCATCTAGGGACTGAACAATAGGCAACCCCTTGTAAGGAAGTGCAGAATGCAGCAGTCTACCCAATACAATGTTTATGTATTCGTTGTTGCAGTCAACTTCCTTGCCTCTGACCATGACCGACTTCACCGGTCTAAACTCACTTACCTTCTTTTTGCTCTTAGGCATCAACTCTCCATAAGCTGTGTAAAATTCTCTGACCCAGGAAGGAATGTAAGGGCCTCGGGGCCTTGTGAACTGCTCAAACTCATGGTAGCGGAGGGTGTCCATAGTAACGGGATATTTATCTTCCAGGCCCTCCATAGATAATAGCTTCTCCTCTAGGATGGTCCATACCCCATCACCTTTCAATCTGTTCAGCAGTCTAGGTGGAGGAACGATGGGGAGTGCAGGGATCACTGGAGGTGTCTGAGCTGGCACGAAGTCTGTTACCGGAGGAGTAGCAGCTGAGGGAATTCTGGTGGATGTGGATTGAGATCTAGCTCAGAGCTTTCCCTTCGGTTAATCAGAGGCTGCTCATCTTCTAGTTCAGAAAAATTAGCCTGGGTTTCAAAAGCTACTCCTTTCCTAGCTATGTGCTTCTTTCTTTTGCCTTTGTCTCCCGGTGGGAGTTCTTGCCTTCTCTTCTCTGGGAGATTTGATCCTCTTTCGTTTATATTTATGCCATGTGCTTTTGTCTTGGGTGGCATGGTTAGATTTATACGTACCATATCTGTAAAAAATCGAGAAAATTAGGAGAGAATCAAACACAAGCATAGAAAATCTATTGCAGACAGGCTCGCCGGTCCAGTCGACGAGTTGCCAACCTCTTTTGAGAGCTAAGTCGGGCTCGCCGAAGGGATTGGCTTAAGAATTATGACAAGTCGGCGATAGGAAGGCCCTTCAATGAATCACCGACTACTTTCGGTGAGCAAAGGTTTGTCCGTCGAAAGTTACAGTGCAACAAGGGTTTCAGGGCTGCAAATAAAGAGCTATCAAGAGTACTTTCGGCGACCTCAAGATTCTCGCCGAAAGTTATAGACTCAAACCAAAAATTTAACATGAATTAAAAGCGAGATAAAGACATTAGGTGAAACGCCGAGTAATTCGGTGAGCTCGACCCAGCTCGCCGAAAGGCCCAACGTGCCCATTTTCAATCCATCTTCTCAAATTCAACCCCGCAACCCCCGAAAACAAAATCAAAGCATGCACTAATGGAATTCAAACAAGACCCGTACTACCCATCACCCTGGGATACTCGGATTTTTCTCAGTTTTTCCAAATTTGGCCATTTGACGATATTTGCTCTTAAGAGTGGTGTTACCCGCTCTATCATTGAGCAATTTTCGTCATTTAGCACACACATGGGCTACTCAGACTTGACCCAATCAATCTAAACAACATGCAACCACAACCCAACAAAATTTCATTTATTTAAAAGCACAAAAATTACAGGCATTTGACGATCAAAACAATACGGGCAAGATTTTCAAATTAAAATTGGCATTTAAGCATTCTAACTCTATCAGAGAGGCCCGGTACACAACAACATGGTACGATCATTGCAAGGGAGTACAAAATTTTCGAATGTAAACTCGAGACCCAGAAACTAACCTTATATGCCGATTAAAATGCGATTGAAAAGCTAGGCAGCAAAGAAATCCTAGTTTCGAGCACTAATCAACAACTATAATACTAATGGAATATAAAAATATTGAAAATACTACCTTGGTGTGAGTTTGTGAAGTTCAAAAGTGAGGGAAAGTGAAGAAGTTCAAATTCTGAGACCTTTGGCCTTTATAAACTGTCCAGTTTGCGTCCATTCAACGACTTTAGTCACACTCGCCAATCCACTCTGTGACACGCCAAGTGGTCACTTGTCACACCAAGTTTTACAGGACCTTCAGCCAAATTGAGGGTCTAAACAACGGTTTGAATCGATGTCGCTAACCTAGTCAGCGGCACGCTGAACTGCTTCTTAAGCTCGCTGAGCTTTACAGGCTCTGAATTAAGCTTGTGTTGAGCCAAACAGCAGGTCAAGTCGGCCACGCTGACCTCTTCGGCGATACGCCGACTGACCATTTTACTCGCCACTTTTCATTTTCCATACACTTTCCGCATTTAAACCTGCACAACCAACACACCATTATTTATAAAAGCAAACTAAAGCATTAATTAACGTCGTGGCACGACGCAAGTCACCATTCAAGCTTCATTGTTGGGGTTAGCCATATTATCACTAGGCAACCCCTTGTTTTTTTGTGAGTGGAGATGAGGCAATGCATGACTCATAAGGTTTTCGAGTAGCTGGACAACTCTGGAATGAGACCAAATCATTCGCTTCATCCTAATGTTTTCTTTCAATTCATCCAACCCTCTATCTTACTCAGTCACCTTGCGGAAAATGGTTGAGAGCATTCCCTCAATGCATTTAACCTCATTGTCCTTGGGACTTCTTCGCTCATGAGGAGGGAAATATTTATCCTTCCGCTTGCATTGAACTTCAATTTTCACCTTCTTTTTGGCCAACTCATCCATCTGAGTCATCAGTGCGGCCAACATGAAGTCCTTTTCTACTTTTTGGTTCATTTTAGCCATGTTGTCGAGCAGTTGGACTGCCCTCGCATATGGCTATTTTGCAATACCACCCAGAATGAGTTGGTCAACCAATCTCTTGTTTTCGAGGCCAAGACCTCTGTAGAAGCAGTCAAGGAGGATTATGTCAGTAATGTCATGAATTGGGCATTAAGTGATCAGTTCTTTAAACCTTGCCCCTGCCTTGTGGACCCTTTCACCCTCCAATTGCTTGAAGGTTAGGATATGATCTTGAATCATCATTACCTCTAATGGAGGAAAGTCCATTAGCTCGCAAGTGTTGATTGATATATTCACCTCTTCTGCTTTTGAAGCACAAATCATCAAAACAAAACTAAAAATAAAGTTAGTAAAACTACAACTAAGAAGAACAAAAATTCTACTAATCTAAGAATTCTCAAATAACACCACTCCCCGGCAGCGGCGCCATTTTAATGTTTGCGTAATCAAGACACATTTTCCAATGCAAGTGTCTACAATCATACAACACTAAAGTAACCCAAACAAGGGTTGGGGTCGAGTCCCAAGGGAGTGGTTTTGAGGATTAATAGAAAAATAAAATTAAGTTTTAATTAGTCATAGCTAAAAACATTATCGAATATAAACATGTTAAATCTAAGGGGTGACGCAAGCGTCAATTATTAATGGGGGTTTGTCATAAATAAACAAAAAAGGAGCAAAAATGCAAAGAGTACTAATCAAGGAGATGGGATTCTTGGGATGTGATAGGAATGCGGGTGGGATAAACTAAACTATTGGGTACATGCTTTTGATAATATAACCGTTGAATATTTGTGACTAGGCTAGACTATAGTGGGGGTAAATTCTCTCTCGAGCAACTTACCCCGAATCAACCCGGTTTCTCTCGAACACCGAGTTGCCGCATGAAGAACAACCTCTACCCTAGCCCACTCACTCTCTCGAGCTGAGTGTGTGGGAGAATGACTAGGGTTCACTCTCTCGAGCTGAACCTCATGTCGACCCAATCCCACTGGCCATCAATTTAGTAGTCTTAGTTTTACGATCTCTCTCTTGAGCAAGCCAAAAACACAAATGTGAAATCGTATTTTCAACTATAATTTCATTGAGCTCCACCACAACTACTAAACAAAATCACATCTAAACAATAAATAAATCATCAGCAAGCAAGACCAAACAATTAACTTAACCCATATTAACAAAATCACACCCCAAGAATTGGGGTTTTAGATAGACATGTAAAAGAGATAGAAATTTATACCAATATGAGTTTGCATTCAAATGGGTATGAAGATTTAAGTCTCAGAACAAGCCAAGAGTGAAGAATCCACAAGACCCAAGTCTAAATTCTTGGAGTTGAAACCCTTTGAATCTTCAATTTCTTCAAAACCCTCTCCAAACTTAGAACTCAAAATTCTATGTTAAAAATTCTATATTAAAAATTAGATGTTAAGATACAACTCTTAACGAGTATTTATAGTTTTCAAAAATATGTGCTGCAGCGAATCATTCGGTGCCGTTAGTCGAGATCACCGATTAACTCGGCGATCCGCCCTTTGGTAGGTTTCATCATTGTCTTACTCTATCCTTCAGCATCGTCGTGTTTTGGATCATTGGGTGACATAGTACTGCTTCGCGGAACTGCTTGGCGACACACCGACTGCTCTTTTTCACCATCGATTTGATCCTTTCTTTCAGGGCTCAGCACACTGGAACAAAAGGTGAGGATAAGACCTTTTGGCGTCCGCCGAATGGGCTCGGTGATTCTCAGATCTTCATTTCTACGTTCTTCAGCTGCCTTTGTTCCTTTTTGCTAAGTAGTGTCCATGTTTTCCCTCCAACTCCAAATACCTGAAACTTAAGGGTTTTCATCAGATATTAAGACAAAACATGCATTTGAGGACACTAATTCTATCAAAATATAGCCCTAGATGAGTCCAATTTGTGGACTCATCACCATACTTGGGCGACATCTTTCAATTGATACCCGACTAATTCGTCTTTCTCAATAGAAGTGACCCCCGTAGCCTCCACTATCTTGTAGACCTCCTCTAAAAACTGTTGTGGGTCTTCATTCATTTTGGAACCCAATAAAATAAGAGGGTTCATCCAAGAAAAATCTCTCAACCTTGAGGCTATGGTACTCACATTTGGATTTACCCGAGGCCCAACTTCTTGATTGGCTTGGGCCGTTATAGCTTGGGCTTGAGTGGTGACGACTTGAGTTTGAACCGTCATGAGTTAAGTCAAAGTTTGGAGAGCCTCCGTTATCTCCACATTAGTCATAACCCATTCATCAATAGGAACTTGAGGGTCTTAAGGAGCTTGAGGGGGAACCTCCTCATTGACATTCTCCTCTTGTCCCTTTCTTGCATTAGCCCTTCTTGTATTAATTGCCTATAATCACAAGAAAAGGGTTAGGAGAAAGGACTTCATAAAGTTAGGACTCCAAAGCATTACTAAAGAGTAATGAAAGAAGTGAAAGTTCCTAAACATCTTATAGCCTCTCATTCATAAGTGTGGCGCACTTCACACTCATGAACAAGACCCTACTAGACGTGGTTCATGAGACATCAACCTAAATATTATTCCCAAAACCTTATGCTCTGATACCAAGTTTGTCACGACCCAGGAATACCCCCTAGACGTAACACGGCGTACTTGACCCCGAAGGGGTCTCGTACAAGCCTCTAGCATCATCATAACATATGACATAGAAATAATGCGGAAAATTTAAAACATTTACAATAGAAGTCAAAGTTCATTTATCATAAAGGAAAATCATAGGAATCTAGACTTTGTCTCATACACCATCTAAAACATAGGAATACAAAGTTTGGGACTTAGCCCTTTCCATCAATAAAAGTCTCAACATGAGAAGTACAATAGAAACTAAGAAATGGATAATCCGTCCTCGAACTTGAGGACTCACCACTACTTGGAGATAAGCAATCCAAGTCTTCTTCAAGAAAGAGAGTGTATGTCACCTGGACAGAACCTACACTTATCAAAATGTAGAGGAAGAAGGGGTTAGCACAAATATGTACTAAGTATGGAAACATGCATAAAATCCTTGAACTATGATAAAAAGGACATTTTAATTGAAAAGAATGCATTTATCAAGTTTGGAAACCAACATGCATTTTCAATGTCAAAGACAAGGCATAATCACATTTATAATCACAACATAGGAACATCAACACCTTAGCAACCCCTAAGGAATACTTGTGCAATGTGTGGTTGGCATCCCATAATACCAACCATACCAAGTACTCCTTTGAAACTACCTTAGTCATACATATCATCTTTAAACCTCATCATAATCAATAGTCATCAACAAGGAAGTAGTCATGCACATTACTTAAACATAAGGAAGTCATTCATAGCAACTATCCATTCAACATACATAAATACTTTCATGTCTCATACCCCATCCCATAAAGAAACCATCCCATAGCATCCTACTAAGCCTTCTTGTCCAATATGGAAGTGAAGTCCCATACCCCCACTCCTACTAAGCAAACTCACCAAGAAGTCATACTTTAGTTCATGTCTCATTCAATATCTTATCATATAGGTAAGAGTAGCCATAACCGACATAGACCATGTGAGTTACATAGAATCCGGTGTCGTGTAACCCCACACTGAAATAAGGTGTCCTACTTGCCTAAGGTAGAACTAACATGTCTAGCTTTTAGGTGGATCCACTAGCTAAAGTCGTATGTTGGCACATAGTTATAGGATAAGGAGATTGCTTCTAGAAACATGACCTCTTGAATTGGCGGAGGAGCTAACATCTCATGAGTTCACTTAGATGACCCAACCTATTGCATTGACGGAAAGGCATTACCTCATTTTCCATATCCATTCGGTAATAAGCATTATTTCCCAAATTAAACATAATTAGTCTTAAATTGTATTTACATGTGTGAAGGACTGTTCTACCCTTCATTCAACACAATTCATCAAAATTGCCCATAGATTCATTAAAGGTGAGAATGTACTTTCATCCTTAGAATCATCATTAACATGTGAGTAAACCTTTCACATTATCATTCATAGTGTTTTCATGAGAACTAGCCTTTCAATCAACACAACAACATCAACATCATCCTAG